>VYZR01059535.1:633-13351 GCA_013400675.1 Oxylabes madagascariensis
GTTTTTCAGGAAATTATATGAAAAGGGGCCTTTAAATTGATATTGCTGAATGAGAAGGAATCTAATTACTTCCTTTTCTAAATCTGCAAAGTATAGGTAAAGTTTTAAAAGAATTATTTATAATTCAAACTTTATGCTGCAAACAGAAGGAAGTTCCTGACTGAACTTGCAGAGAAAGTACCCTGCTGATTTGCTGCATGTCCTCTATGGTAAAACTTACATATTTTTGCCAGACTGTCAACCACTCTTAATGAGGGAAAGATCAAAACTCTTGCAATTTATAAGCACTCTGTAAGAAAACAGGCCAAGTACAAAATCTTACATTTTGGGTGGAGCTACAAAATTGAATTGTTTTAATGATTTTCTACTGCCGACAATAGCAAAAAAGAGAGCAAATAATACATTCTAATAATTCTTTTCACCAGATAATAGAAATTTAATACATGGAAATATATTAACGATTTGCTTATCACAGTAGATTTAGGAATATCCATAAGAGCTCAGTTGAAGATTCTGGATTTTGCAATAAAATGCAATTTTACAAGTAGTAGCTTTCAAAAGGATGTATAGTCTTCATGTAAGATTTTCTGCTGCTTAAAAATTCATGTGCACGTTGAAAAGATAATGTAATTGAACATCATTGCTGGTTCTTTAATAGATACAGTTCTCCTCTTATTTACCAATAATCTGACAAAGCTACTTGTCATACCCTGGATTTGTAGGATACTTTGACAAGAAAGAAATGCTTCAGTAACAGATGTTTCCAAATAGAATAATTTAATCATCTGTAATGTGCACATCTGCAGAACAGGAAAATTTTAAAAGGATGAGCATACAAAACAAGAAGAAAAGATTAAGGGCTATAGAGAAGAACAGAAAATTGAAATACCATGAGAAAATAAAATGAGAGGAACAATAAATTATACGGAGAATGGGTGAATAACTAGATAGTTATAAGAACGAGGGGTGCATTTAAATACAACCACTGAAGGGGCACTTCACTAGAAGAACAAACAGAAAATCCTCCAAGCCCAGGAAACTCCTCCTAATTTATAAAGGTGGACACCCAGCTTGTAAACCTGGTTCACACATTCCCTGGGGAATTGTGTACACATTTACTACCACAGCACTCTCTGCTCCTTGACATCCTACAATTCATAATCATTTCTTCTGACAGTCCTACATTTGAGTATAACTGAACTCAGTGCCATTGCTCTGTGAATTATTGCCTACAGAAGCAAAGCTCTGTGCAAGAAAACTAACCTATGTGTCCCCTGCACTGCGTGCCACAAGCTGAGCAAGCTTTCACAGGACCATTCAAAAATGTGTCCCGTATTTTTTCGTATTGAACAAAAGTATCAGACTGGGAAATGAGAGCCAGCTATTTACCAATTAACATTAGTAGTGGTATGATGTGTCAATTAATTAAAAAAAACCCCCTACAGTCCTACTTGGCTAACTCATATAAAAATATTGAAAACTTAGTTCCAGAAATGATAGCAATACAATAATAATAATAAAAACCGTCACAGTCCAAAAGATGAAATAATGTGTAAGACTGCAGATGTTGGTGACAAAAGCGTATTGAATATCGAAACCAGCAGCCTTTACAAATACCTGGATTTTTTCAGATACTAATATTATGGAGTCATTAAAACTGAAAAGAAAAGGAATTTAATTTAAGTCAAGATTGTAGCGCTTAAGGTTACAAAAATGAAAAATATGAAAATATAGCACACCTACTTTCAAAAGTCATTCAGAAACTGTTATTGAACTGCAATGGAAATTTTGTTGGGATGAAGTTCTGTCTCTAAGAAATACTAGGGAAAAAATCCCATTCAGTTCAATAGGATTCACAGCTAGTTTTAATTTATGCTTGATAGTTTGCAATTAAAGGGTAACAATTGCTTCCTTCCTTGGAAGTGAGAAATATTTTGGAGCTTTTATATATATATATATATTAATATAGTTTATTCTTATGGAATTTTTAAGGGTTAGTTTATCAATTCTGTTTATAATTGTCCTGGGGTGACTTNGTGCCCTAAATCAGGACAATAATGTAGAAGACTTCTACAGCTATCAACTTATTTTTTACAGAATGATCAATGCCAAAAAATGCTGTTACATTCATATTATTTAAAACAACAGAGTTCACTGCAATCTTATTTTTAAATGAATTCCTCACCCTATGAACACTAATACAGAAACCACAGCAGCTATTTCTTTTCATCAAATAAGTTTGTCCCTTTCTCCTGGCGTCAGCCCCAGCACTGACCTACATGTACCTGCAATTGAAATGGACTATTTAATTTAATTCACTGCCTGACAGAAAATTTGATTTCGTAAACTTGTACTTGTAGCTCTGAAGAACACAATGAAGTTATTTAAGGATGTAGAATCCAACATTTCAGCAATGTTATTTTCTGACTAGCATGAGAGAATTTCTAGTGATGCATGGTTTTATAGGCATATCGATCTTCTAACCTAGCACAAAATATTTAGCATGCCACATATTGTTAATGAAACACAAGTTTAATAGTGACATCACATCTGATTTACATTTTAACATTTTAAAAAATTCCATCCTTCAAACAAGGAAGACCCCAAAATGCCACCTCTTCTGCAAGACAGGACATCAGCTAAAGATGAAGGGATGACCATGTGTAGAAAAAGTTGCTGCCATAATCTTAGCTCTGTCAGCCAATACTTAAGCATCTGATCTGCAGAGAGCAGAAGACAGGCTTCAGGAGAAAATACGAGGAGGAAAAGGTGCAGTATTTTATTCCCCCTCTTTATAATTCACAGCAGGAGAAGGTGCTTACCTTTTCCTTTTTCTTCGCTCAAGCTTGTTAATGTTCAGCTTAAGTTTTTGGATCTTTTTTAATATTGTCTCTCCAAATTCAAACCAGATACCTTCATCCTGCCCTTAGCTCTGTTTCTAGGTTAGTCATAACATATAACTCTCAGTCCCAACACTGAGGTTATATTAACAGGACTAATTTCTAGGTAACAGAAATAGGAAATGGAAAAAAATTTTTTCAAACATGAAAATCAGATATACCCCTATCAACCTAAAATCAGGATTGATACATATCAGCTCTCAGCAGAAAGAAGAGAAGCACTCAACTATCACAGTGTTTAGCAACTTTAATACTCCAGTTCTGGATGCTATTGCTTTGAAACAAATTGTGTCCCACTAAACTCCATTATATTGTCTAATAAGCATTTTTAAGGACTACTTAGAGCCATAATTCTCCACAATCTAAACATTAGGATATAGAAATTGCTCATGAAACATCTGGTTGCTGAAAAACTCTAGAGCAGATAAGAAAGTGTTGTAATACTTACCATACTGAAAGCTCACAAAACCCTGCTCAGTACATACAAGCACCACAGGGAGATGGAACTAATCACCCAAGTTCATTTCTAACAACAAAACCACTATAAACAAACTGTAAAGAGAAATAACTTATGAGTATTTTATACCAAGGATATTTTGTAGAGAGGTTATGTTGCTTCTGTATGAAACCAAGAACTTTCAACTGCTAATCCAACCCAGTAGATACATTGCTCCTCTTTGCAATCCTCTAATTGGAAACTTATTTGTGTTTGCAGAATCTCTTTTGATCCAAAACTTGCTTAAAAATGAAACCTAGAAACCATTGAAATTTATCTTTGGCACATCGTTTAATCCAAAAGAGATTAAAAAATGAGAACACCTGTTATATTGTGGCTTTATTCCTAGAGGGTTTCCTTACATTAGTAACTCTGTTTTCAGAGGGATTTTCTGATTTTATTAAGGAAGTTAAGAAAAATACAATATTGCTTTTCCTAGGAAAAAAAGGAATTTACCAGCAGCAGGCAGTCTCATTTACGTTCTGCCCGAAAAGCTGCTTATCTTCCACACATTTTTTTTCTAATTGAGATTTCATTAGTAGAAAAGAATAATGTCCTGTGGCAGATCAGGAAAATGCTTCTGAGGTTTTTCATGATTTTATATATTTTAAAAAGTGGACACAGGAATTATTTGTGTTTATAAGTGAGAATTTTTTTACTTATTTATTGTTTTCTTTTTAATACGAGGACGATATCTTTATGCCTTGGTGATTACAAGAATTTCCTTTATTATACTGAAGTTTCTGTGAATTTAAGATTGGTTTAAGTTAAACACTTGCCTCAAGAATTTTTTTCTGTTTTTTAATACAAATGCTGCATTTTTGTCTTGCAAAAATTATTAATTGAAAAATCTATTAGGAAATGACATATTAAGAATAACTTCAGGTCCTTGTTTTTCTTTATAGGTTATAAAACTATTAAGGAATATTATTTTAATATATTTTAACTCTTACCAGTTACAAATTAAACCTGTGCAGTTTGTTGTTTAGCTTTTTTTTTTTTTTTTCTATTTTCATAAAGCCAGTCCTGGCCTGCAAAACCTGTTAGGAAAGAAAACAAAAAAACAACCCAAAACTCAAATCTACCATACTTACTATCAATAACTTTGTTGACACCATTCAGGAATTCCATAGACTCAAAATAAAATCACAGTCCTTTTTCTCCTTTCAGAATATAGCCTCTTAATCCAAATAATATCAGAGAAGTTAAAATTTAGTCCATTCATCTGGCAAATGTTTCCCTCTGTTTCATAAACATGCATATCACAGAGAAAAATTGTTCAATTCAAGGATTTTTAACATAATTAGAGTGTAAAAAATCATCATAGAAATACGGTCATTCTCAGACTTAAGTCCTTATTGCACTGCATCACATTGATGGAAAAAAATGTGTAACAGCTTTTCAGAAATGCTGGTTCAAAAATTCTATGGCTACTGTAAATATAAAATAGCCTACCTAGAATAATACAGTACTACAGGCACCATTTCCTCTAGGTTTTTTTACAACCTATGTAATGCTTCCTTTTTAATATTCTAGTTTATGTCATGTCCTATGGGAAGGACAAAAAACAAGTGCTAAAGTATATGATGACTTTTTACACAATGATGATTAATCATCACATTTCATTAATAAATTATCAAATGTTTGCAAGCTGTCCACAATCTTTGTCATTCTAGTTTGCATATTTTATAATGATGGAATAACATTTTAAAAAGTTTGAATAGGCACTTACTGGAATTACAGTTAATCCTGATACAGTCTAGATGGGGAAGAATAGATGAAAAATGAAAATTTATCCTTCAAGGTAATAGCTGCAGACATCCAATAAAATCACAGTCCACCCTTCCGGGGACAGACACATGCAAATATGGCCACTCCATATCATCAGTCTTTACATACTGTTATAACCCAGATATACTGCGATAAGTCTTTACCAATAGAAACGACAAATAGGGTAAAAATGGCCAATTTCAAACAAAGCTACATGGTGACAAATCTAAGTGAAAGGTCAGGATTAAAAGTCAAAGATGCTTAACTGAGGCAGGCTGCAGCTTTCTCCCCATCTGTGAAAGAACAGGTAATTTCTCTCAGTGCAATTAGAAAGTGCTCCGTCACAATGGGTAATAGAGCAGGCCAGGCCACAATCAGACACCTTGGACAACTTGTGGATAGTATAACCTCAAAGGCTCATCTTCAAAAGCTAAGGATTGACACACAGAGCTCATCACACAAGCCCAGAAATAAGGGGTTATGGGTTTACATATCCTTAATGTCTAGATTTTAGAAATGAACAGTGACTACTTTAAAGTTATAATAATACAAAGGGGAAAAAAATCACGTATTTATAAACACTCACTAGAGAATGAAGAGAATCCTTTCTATTTTAAGATTATTTTCTTGCCTGACTAAATAAATAAATAGATAAATAAATAAAGAGAAATAAAAAATGGGTGGTGTCGGAGACGGAACAATATTTTTAGGGCATAGATTTATTTACTTTTTATTGACTTTCATGAACTATAGAAGTAGACAGAGGGTGGTGTTTCTTACATAAAGTGAATAACCTGATCTGTGCACGATCCTCTGCCGGGCTACCTGCATTTATTTATTACTTAAAAAAAACCAAACAAACAAACCCAAAACCAAACCCTGCACCACGCTACTTGGTTTGTACGGCTACTCCTGGTTTACACCTTTGAGGAACATGTATACCATCAAACCTAGATTTTGTTTCCATATAGCTGAGTTTGTCATGTGTCGTCAACCGCATCAGAAAAGTGGTTGCAAACAGCCGAGGAGCAGCACCTGCACACCCCCTTTACAGAAAGCGCTCGGAGCCTCCCGCCGTGGCCTCCCTGCAGGAGGGGCCAGGCAGGCAAGGGTCACCCGGGACACCCTTTGCTCCTCCTTCCCGCTCCTCACCGCCAAACACCAGGGCAGCGTTTCAGTGAGCGACACTTTGATGAGGTGGAGGGTCAGGTGGTTATTTTCTTGCCCCACCTCCCCACCCCCCCTGCCCACCAGTGCTTTCTAAATCTGTGACTAAAGCAATAAAATAATTAATTCCCTTTAAAAATAGCATCTTCCTGAATGGGAATAGCTGCATGGGTCATGCATTTTCCTGAGCATATTCCTGTTCTGTTTCAGGTCCTGACTTGGACTTATTCATAAGTGTGGCAGAAGCGCTTATTTCTTTATTCACTTTTTTATTTTTAAACTAGAGAAAACCATAACCTGACATTTTGTCTATCATATTTTAAACAAGGAAACAATTTTTTTTCTTTTTTCTGTAAAAGGGCTTGTGCCTCCTGTGTTCACAAGGCTGTTTGCTGAGGGCCGCAGTCTTTGGGCATTGAAGGGTTATGTTATTGTTCGATACTACAAAAATACCACTACAGAATTGTTCAAAAAAGAGGAGATGGATTTAATATAGATTTGAAACCTAAAAAAAGGAGACCAAGAAATCCATCAGTGGGAGTATCTAACCGCAACATTTTCAGTGTTTAAACCAGAAAGTTTTTGATATATTTGCATATCATAGATTAATTGGTGGAGGTAAAACTGAGCTCACCTACATATATATTGTTTCTGCTTGCACATTGAAATTGTGGAATTGCTATTCTGAAGAAATTGTGGAGGGGGACCAATCTTCCACAATGAAAAAAAAACACAATTTAGCCACAAAATACCACTGATGAACTTGTCTTCTTTTTTTAGAATACACAACAGTACAAAAATATTGTGATGGGCAATGTGAAAACTAAATAAAGAATACAAAAATGCAAAAGAAAACAAAATAAATTGTAATAATGATCCTGTATATGTGTATATATGCAATTGCCACATTGATGTGTGTTTATATATAATTTCATACTTTTAATGTTAAAACAGGCTGTTTCATAAATGTTTGCAAGCAAAAAAGAAAAATGTAAAGAAAATGTTAATTTCTTGGAGGAAGAGGTTGTTACCTAGGTTGACCGTTAGCTTAACTCGTCCCGCATCCAGCTCTAACCGAAGGGTATCTGCAGATTCTCTGGAAGTTGTCGCCATTAAAATGCCATAAGCTCGCTGAGACCTGAACCTTAAAGAAACATCTTCGGCCTCTGTGTGCATCACAACAGGAAGCTGTATTTTCATAAACATACTTCCATCATAGCTTAAAATTGTTGCCTCTGGAAACACAAAGGAGAAAATCAGTTGTTAAAGAATTATGCTCTGTCTACTGAAACTCCTTAAAGGTAAGTTGGTAAATGTATATTCAGTCAGAATGACACAGAAAAACTACATATTATTTTTCATTATTGCTACTGGGAGACACAAGAGAAGTCAGGTTTGGGGATTTTGTTACGATTTGTTTTGATTTGTTTTGTCTTTAAGTGGCATATCTTGGTGATTTTTAAAGAAAATAAATTGTTCTTTAATACCCAGCCAGTCATGTGTGCATCTTCAAGGAGATCAGTAAAATCTCCTGTAAGGCAATGCTTGAAAGACAGGCCTGTACTGCTCAAAATAGGTCAAATCAGTAAAAGATATTCAGGTAACATTAACAGCGTAACAAAAGCCCATGCCTGACTGTCATTCCCCTAGATAATCACCTTAGGATGCTTCATGTATAAACCTATTGGCATTGCTATAGCCATGGGTTGCAATTGTCATACAGTGAGCAAAGATCTGCCTGAAATGTGTGACTGTCCCCAGCATGGTTTGAATGGGGCACAGGTTGTTCCATGACTACAAAAATCATGGTATGGACTCAAAAATTCTTGTATGAACACTATGACAACCTCAGCAAAAGGATTGAGACTGGAATTGGCATATTGAGGGTAATATCTTAAAATGCCCAAGACAAGCAAAGAACTGTCTCTTTCAGACATTCCAGGAAACCCTTCTGGCCAGAGGCTCTGGCGCAGAGCAGTCACAGTCTGTTAGATTCCAGAGAAACCAGTCACAAGCCTTCTTTTTCCTGGCTTACAGGCTGGTAACGAGAAAGGTAGCAAAGCGATTGCATTTCGCTCACAGGGAGGCACTGCAGTTCCTAGAAAGCAAATGAAATGCATTTCTGAAACGTATTAGTAAGTCCATTTTTGGCAGGACAATCAAACATTGTGGGCAGAGAACACCTATGGAAAGCTTCATTATGCTTAATTTGTTTCAGTGTAATGGAGACACTTATCTAAAACACCAATTGTGGTATCAACATGTAACGATATTTTCAAGTACTAATACTACTGATACTAATGTTAAGTAAGTATCACAACTACATTTGCCAAAATTGTTCCCATAGCATATCTTGTATGCTACTAAAGGCAGATAAAACTCTTCAAGACTTCCAGCCTACACAGTCCACGGAAGGACAAAACGTTCTGCTAATTCTGTGAGAGGAAAAAGTGACAGATGAAATTTCCATTAAAACAATCAGAAAATGGCTTGGGTTACGAGGAACCTTAAAGATCACCCAGTTCCACCAAGATCCACTCATGGGCCGTGGACAGGGACACCTCCCACTAGACCAGGTTGCTCCAAGCCCCGTCCAACCTGGCCTTGAACACTTCCAGGAGTGGGGCATCCACAGCTTCTCTGGGCAACCTTCTCCTGTGTAAAGAATTTTAAATTCCCCTAAAACAAATTTGGAGAAAACAGTCTGATGTGGGAAAAAAAGTGGTTACTGAGTCAGCTGTGAAAGTCCTTTGATGTAACAGGTTATAAGAATATGTTTACAGGTTTGATGATTTCTGATTATGAAGGTAATCATGTTTCCAGCCCATTTTAAATCTAAAAATTGTTCTGTGAAGTACATTAAATACTTAACTTGCAACAATTTGAAAGTGATTTCAAGTCAAAGAGTGTTCAGTGGAAGGTGATTTGCTTTTTGATGGTTTGGGAGGTTTATTTGTAAGTTTGGGGGTTGGGTTTTCATGTTTGTTTTTTAGTTTTCGGGGGGAAGTCATGAACAGGGGCTTTCAATTCCTTCCTATATCTAGCTATATAGTCTGTGCATAAAAATCTCCCCAGCTTTTTATCAAGGTGAACATAATTTAGGTAAAGAATTCCAGGAAAAAACCCTGGTTACATGCTAATATAACAGAAAATAAAAGGTATTTTGTACTGTCTATAAAAATCCACCACGTTAATAGTACTCAGGGTTTTCATATACAGAGCAAACCCAACATTCATCTAGCTAGAGTTCTGTTGCTAACAAATTATCTTAGGATAATGTAAAAATGAGAGCTGTCAGAATCATCACTGCTACTGTTAGCCAACTTTCCTGTAATTATTCGAGGTTTTTTTGAAAATTGCAGAAAAAGGAGAGAAGGAACTTAACTGGAGACTTAATTTAATTGGAGATGGCCAATGAGTAACACCATGGTGAGCAGACCTGATGTGATTAGATACTTAATCCTCCTAAGCCATACTGTGCCAGTATTTTGGGAACAGATGTTCGAAGAAGAGACCAAAGGTACCAAAAAGAAGAGCAAATGACTTAAAAGCTCTGGGCAATGAGGGAGCCCCCTCATGTCAACTAGCACCTTTTAATATGTTAATATGTCCTTTCCTAGGCACAGGCTTTCTAAATATGAAAGTATCATGGAGGAGAGAAAAAGGAAAAAAAAACCAACCAAAAACCAACAACCACCTCCCCCCACCCCCAAACTACCAAGAAGAAAAATGCCAAGTAAAACCAAAAAAGAAAGAAAAGAAAGAAAAGAAAACAAAAATGCAAAGGCAAATGGAAAACAACAAACAAATCCAAAACAAACAGAAAAAAAAAAAACCCCAAAACCCAAACAACAAACAAAGCAGAACCAAGCACAAAACTGGCAGTAATTTAGCGATCCATATTGACCAATACAAGGCCAGACAGTAAGAAGGTGACCTGAATGACAAGAGGCACCAGTTACAAAAACCTTGAAGGAACAATTCAGCTAAAAATATGTATTAATTTTTCTCCCTTTTTTTTTCTCTTTGGACCAGGGAGGTGTCTCATCTTTACATGAAATCTACACTGCTAAATATTCTCACCTAAGTGCTGGCAGAATGTCTTTTTTCTCTTGTTCAGCTTTCTCTTAATTATGAGATCAAATGGTAATAGACTATAAGTTTAGCTCAGGATGTGATATTCATTTAAAGAAAGAAGGAAAAGAGTATTAGATTCCAACTTCATTGTTGGAATGATAGTGCTGAAAAGAAAAACAGCAAAAAATCCTTACGAAATAATCACTGACAATTTCTTTTGTGGCAGCAGATAAGTGTGAGTGGTAGAGTTATTAAGAAATAAATGCCATTATATAATACAGAGATTTATATAAAAAATGTTTTATACATTCATTCTTTGACAGTTTTATAAACCTGACAATTCAAACGTTTCCTGCTCCTGTGATAAAAAACAGCCAATCAAAACACACAAATGAACCAAACTCCAAAACAACCTCACTGAAGGGTTCAGTTCCCCTCTCAATTATTTTTCTTCATTTTGTTTCCTATTAAAATCTTCACAGCTAAATAGTCTTCTTTCCTCCACATACACACACACCACAACCTCAATTATCTCTGTGTGTAAACCCACAGATGCACAGATCAGTACTGACATGAGAGGAGATTCAGGACCTTAATTTCCACTTGAGCTGGAATTACCAAAATTGCTCAAGAAACTGAGGCACCAACTCTTCTGGAAACTTTCCTACATCTGCTCCTACCCTCAGAAATGCTGAACTGGATATTTTTAGAATGAAGTAGAATTTTCTGAATAGATACTATTCTTCAACTCACAGCTTATTTAAATTAAAGTGAAACAAATATGGAACTAGGCATTTGAATTTCAGGGTTCTTTCTTTAAGGGTTCTAAGTTTTGGAGTGAAGTTGGAGTTGTTTTAAAAACGTGATTCTTGGTGAGTACAAATGTTTATTGCACATATTTTAATAAATAAAACAGGATCTTGTTTCCTCTGGACCCCCTGTGGTGCCTGTGGAGTCCCAAAGACAGAATCATTAATTTTTTCCTCCATTTTCCATTTCAGTGTGTCTGCAATAACATGAGGACTGTATTGCATCTCACAGAGCCATTTTTAAAGCATGAATTCACCCTTTGTGTCTGCTGTCACTAAAATCCCACACAAACTTTGCCCAGAAATGACAGACTATACAGTCCAGAATCATGCCAGGATACGTATGTGCAATCTGGATCCTCAATAATCAAGTATTCAGGTTTGCTCTCTGATCCTATTTTCTTTACCAGTACAAGTAGAGCAACAGTGCCATACTCTGAAACTACTCCCTGATATATGTGATTTTACTCCTAGAAATCGTGAATATTCAAATACATTGGCTGCTGCTGAGTCAAATTTGAAATTTTTGTTCTCTTTCCAGGTGTTTTGTGTTTTCCCTATTGCATCTTCTTCAGTCCACCTGGGCCCAAAGCTGCAGCCTTGGAGACTTATACAAAACATTTCCATCAATCTGATAGAAACAATTTTCTGTATCTGATTATTTACTGGATAGTATGTGAATAGAAGCTGAAATCATTCCTCTCAATTCACTGGTATTATTTCGGGACTGAGGTCCTAAGTCAAACTGTAAGTTTGTTACAACTTTAACAGGATCATTCCGTTAATTTAAGACAGTAATGGGATTAGTATAATATTTGGAACACCTGATTTTACATGCCATCTATCCTCATACCACCTCTGTTACTCTTACTTTAAAATTTTAAAGCATCTAGGTATAACACAAGAAATGAAAGCTACATCTCTTTAATGTGTATATGTGTATCTAGGGGCCTGTGCATGCACAACATGGACATCTGCAAACACTCTAAACCTTTGTTTGCATGCTTATGCTTTCTTATCCTTGTTTGATGATTCTACTATTGTTCCTGGCCATCTAGTCAAAAGAATACACCTGCAAAAGGCTTTGACAAGAGGCACTCACTCAGTGATCCACAAAGTAAGAGAGGACGCCAAATTATATTGCTGTGACATCTGTCCATCCATCTGCTACAGTTTTCATAATTTACTAAAGCCAATCTACAGATTATGCTCATGTTTAACCTTACTGAAAATCAAAAATAAAATGAAGTAAAACTTGCAACAGGATAAAATGGATGTGGATATAAATATATATGTGTGTGTATATATATATATAAAATTTTAAGTATACACAAATTAAAATAGACCACAGTCAATTGTTCCAAGGGTTTTGTGCACTAATGAGCTGAAATTATTTCAGGTTCTGTACTGTACACTAAACATCCATGTATGGACATTAGCACTCCTATTTCAGCTGAAATAATACGAAAAAAAAATTGAATGGCAATAAAAGTAGCTCC
>VYZR01059538.1:18650-30927 GCA_013400675.1 Oxylabes madagascariensis
ACTAGTGATTAGACAACTCCAGAAGTACTAAAAATTGGCACTGAAAATTAAACTGCACAGCTAAAATAGCAACTGTTTGACCAAACAGCAGCACTGTCCCTAACCATTACAATTTTCTGTTTCCCTAATGGTATTAGAACAGAGTTGATCTGTTGTTCTTTTTAAACATATTTGGGGAATTTAATTGGAAAAACTGATCTAATTTTATTGCAATAGTATTTTTTAAAAAAAGAAAACATGAACATCTGTGAATTTCTTCTCTGTGTACCCAATCATGCAGGGAATCGGCCTCTCATGTGTTTCTGCCGTTGTGTTTTGTAGATCGATGAAGACCCCAGTCTCATTCCTGAAGCCACTCAAGGAGGTACTTACAACTTTGACCCAACGGCCAACCTTCAGACAAAAGAATTCAATTTTTAAGTTCAAAAAAAGTGCAGCTTCTCTTGTCCCACACCCGTACGAAGCACCACCAGATGGCTACCAAGTGAAGAAACAAAAGGCTCCAAGACACACATGCCTCTTCGTTTTGATGCTTCTAAAGCAAGCCATGTATTGGTCACTTTGCAGTTGCCAAACATCACTATCACATGGACTGTAAATGCATATGCATGATCTCTTAAACTGTTTCAGAATTCTTTTTAACAGTCCCAACTACCTTTCTTTGCCTTTTTCCTGGTGCCACATGCTGACAACCGCAATCTGCAGTTTTGTTAAGAATATTCCATAGTGGTGGCACGTTGGCTTTCCACGGAAAAGTAGCTTCTTTGGAAAATGGTGCGCTGTGGATCAAGACACTTTGGTATGATGCATACATTTTGGAAGACTTTACAGGGGCCCAGTTTGCTCTGAGCCTCTATCATCGTCCTCCACAAACATATTTTCATAAACTTTATGTGGAAGAATAGATTCAAAAATGCAAGCCAAATGAATTTCATTGGTGAAACTGAAATAAAAGTAACTTATAAAAACACAACACTTGGCAATTGATTAAACACTTAAGTTTAAAACAAACAAAAAAACTACTTCAGCTATCAGTAATTGATGTGTGTTCATTAACTGCCTCAGAAACCAGGGTTGGAGAATGAACTGTAGATTTGGACTGGTAAAGCTTTTGCCATTATACCTAATTTTTGAGAACAGCGAGCCCTATTTGACCACTCACTTCAGCCTGTGTGTTCCTGCTGTTTTGAAGTAATCAAATGCTGTGCATGGTATTTTACCTGAGCTACAACCTGTTATGGACTTGAACTTCTGTTTAAGCTGAAAGCAAGAGTCCCAGACTGTAGAAAAAAAATTCTGTCCAAAAATGTATTAGTTAAAAAGAATCTTGCTTTCAACTTTCAGTAGTCAATATCTTCTGTTTTAAATTGATAATTGGATATGGTTGATTTATATTGGGTTTAAACTGTGGAGCTTTCATGTTTACTGTAATTTAGTCTTAAACTATTTTTTACTTAGTAACCAGTGCTTATGATGATGTGGTTGGCAACAAACCAGCAACTACTTAGAAGCGTCATAAAAGCTTCATTCTTGGAGTATTGGAAGAATAATTCACAAGTTAGTCTCAAATCTTATTCATGTGATTAAAACCATACAAACTGGTTGATGTGTGAGGCTGTATCGAAGCTGCCGTTACTCAGCGTAAACCTGATGTGCAGCGCACATTAAATAACTTTATATAAGGTATGTGAAGTCATTGCTTTTGGAAAATCGCCTGACCCGGTCACTTTCAAAGGGATTTTGGTATTGCTGGGGCGAAGATCGGTCATTTTGAAATTCTGTAAGCTATCACACAAACTGGTTTTGTTGCTGTTGTTTACTGGGTGTAATTTCCCAATGCATTGATGTGAAGGGATAGAAAAATCTAAACTAATTTAGTTATTGGATGTGGGTTGTATTTACTGTGATGAAGATAAGGACAGATGCCATCAGAGCTTTGTGGATCAGCTGTTTTTCCACTGATGAACAACACATAGCAGGTGTGCATTCATTAAATATATATCTGCCAAGGTGGAGCCACTTTAAAGAGTGAGTTGTCTTGTATCTCTGCTGGATACAAGCGTATGTTTAAACTGCAAGATTTTTACTTGCTAGATAATCTGTTTTAATATAGTGGTTTGGCCTCTGATTATTTATAGGTTTTATAAATTTTAGAATCAATTTCTCTTTAAGGTGGCTCAAATTTTTCAACTCTTGTGCACATAAAATTGAGTTGAAGTTCATTGTGCCTTTTTTCTTTTCCCCGAAGTTGAGTTGAAGCTTCATATGGTAACTGCATCCTATTCACACACTATAGTCTAAAATCTTGAAACTGTGTGGTGTTCGCTAAAAAACTAAACAATAAAAAGTCAAAGTTAGGTAAGGTCACAAATTTTTTGGGAAATTAGAGTTCCAGCAGATGTTATTGTGAACGAATATTTCCCCCCTTCTAATTCAGTCTAGTCTCCTGTACGCCATATAGACTGATGCATACCCAGTTCAGCCTACACTCACCGTTATTCTGGAGATTACATACAAATTGAAACTGAAACAACAGTTTTCCTCTGCTGTAAAGATTCGATCCTTTTCTTGCACTCGATGCATTACAATAAAAGTGAACATCGGAGAACTGGATCAGGCAGGACAAAGTGCTTGCTCAGTTCTTTTTGCTGTGACCTTATCAGCTTTTGATTGGGATTGCACCATTTCATAGTTAATAAAGGAAACAAAGTATATTGCTGCACTTTTACGTTTTCAGAACAGTGTTTTAAAATTGCATTGTTTTTATTATTTTTTTAAACTATCAGTTAAAATAGACTAAAACGTTCTTTCAAAGAGGCATCTAAATGTGTTCCTAATTTTGTATATGGGCTTAGGTTTTGTAACCAATAAAAAGCTGCTATCAAATACTATAAAACATTCAAGAACTTATTTTGAAGGTTATGAAACTGCTTAGTCTTCATGGATTGACTTAGGGGTTTTTGTCTTTGACTAGATATTAGTTAGCAGAACTCCGCATCAAAGTTGGAAGTATGTTACAAGTATGAATAAAGTAAGCTAATGCAGTCATCTCTGAAACTTTGGATACGGAGTTTTATGCTTTGTATGGAGATGTTTCCCAGGTGTGTACAGGGGGCTATGGTAAGTGGGCTGTAGGTGTTCCGTGTAATTATTGAAATAGCGACTTCAGTTCAAAGGCTTGAAGGTGGACCGAGAGTGTCAAGAAGTTCCATAGTTGTCTTCTACCTCCAGAAACATCCTCTCAGGCTCCTGGTGCGAGGCTGATTGCTGACTGAGCATTGATTTAAGCTCAGGATGCTGCACAAAGGGGGACCCAACTCCTGCCCAGTGTGGGGTGGGAGGGAGCGTGCACCAAAGCTGGCCTTGGACCAGACAGCCTCTCTTGGCCAGTATCCCTGTCCCTGGCACAAGTGACCCCACTAGGGTGCTGCTTGGGAACAGCTTGGAACTGTCAGAGACTTGCATTGTCCAGCAGCCTCCTAGTTAGTACAGTCCTGCTTTAATTATGGGACAGCACCAGTGGAAGGAGACCACTTGAACTGTTTGAAAGGTGCCTGTGACTGCAGCTGTGGCTTTGCCATCCTTTCTCTGAGTCAGTTGGCTGAGCCACCTGGAGAAACCCCTCTCCCCATGGCTGGGAGATGGAGATGAGTTTCCAGTGCTGCACTTAAATCTTTGCAAGTGCTTGTCCATGGGGATATAAAGGACAGAGATTTCATAAGAACCTAATTCCAATTTCCAAAAGCTGTTTAATCCCTTTGGTTCCCTCAGCTTTCAGTTGACAAACTGAACTGTGTTGGGTTTTTGCAACCTGTTAATCATCTAGATCGTACCTGGAGGACTTGAAAGAGACTATATTGGAATAAGCAATGCATTGACATGTCTAATTTAGAAAGAGTAAAACCTAGATGATCTCTTAATGTTCCCCATACTTGTAAAAGTACAGACACTTCCATTCTGTTTGCTTGATCTGCTAAACAGAGAAATTGAGTAAGAAGAGTCCCTGACAGGCAGATGTTTAATTGATTTTTTTTTTAATCTCGGTGGGCTCAGTGGTAGTTGAGGCCCACTTTGTTTTTCTGCTCTTCTCTAATGCCCTCTAGATTCTGAATGTCCTTCAAACTAGTCCTTTCCACCAAATGCAATGTGTTGTGTTCCTTCTATTTTGTTGCATAAAAAGTACTCCTTTTTGTGGCATAATTATGCTTCTATTCAAACATATGTAGGACAACAAATTATGCCAAGCCATTAGGAAGCCCTTTTCAGGAAGAAAAGGAAAAAAACCCAATCAGTAGAAAACTGGGCTGCAACAGGCGAAGCCTTGGGAGATTTTGCTGCAGGGGTTTGTTAGGATTGTCACTGTCACCTTGACAGCAGCGTGAGCTGGAGCTGCCTGAGCTGCACAGGTCTGCTTCAGGCTGGGACATTACTTGAGGCTGCTCAGGAAAACTGCCTCATGTCAAGATGCAGCGTTAGGAGCTAGAGCAGCTTTCTGCTTCCTTGCTCCTGGTTTGTGTGTGCATCATCCTGCCACAGAAACGGTAGTGAGCAGGTCTGCTCCGTGCTGCCCCGGAGCTCTCCAGCTGCTGCTTGCTGCAGGCACACGAGCAGCTTTGTGTTCAAATGCACTCATGATACAGCTTTTGTGAGCAGCATCCCAGTTTGTAAAGGAACATAAAAACTGATTTTTTTTTTCCAGCCTCAGTTGTAAGGTTTTAAAGGTGGTGAGATCGCAACCTTGTGTATCACACCAAGAATGTTAATAACATGATTCTTTTGTTTTAAAATGAAGGTTGGAGCCTTTAGGCTGCTCTCTGCCTTCCATCTATAACAGTAGAATAGGTGAACGTCACCACACAACCTCAGAGGAAAAACGTCAAATTCTGTGAAGGATTTAGATACCCTGCAGGGAGACTCTTCCCTGGACAGTTGGTTGTTCATTTGCTCCGTACATTAAATAGGCTCCAGGGACACACAGAGGTGTGGAACATGGATTGACTACCCTCTTTCCTAAGTAGAGTCCTGTGGAAAACTGGTGGTTGGATTTTTTCAATGTGCTGAAATGAAGTGTGAGGGAGCTCATGTCTGCATCTGCTATTTGCAGGCTGATCATCTTTAGTGGCTTTATTTGCTTGTTTTTAACCCTAATTCATGGAGCCAGATGATCACCCACACAAAATGGTTTGTACACAAAGAGGGAGGATGAAATTGAAGTATTTTGCCAGTGGGCTTCAGCAAGTTCAATTCCAGGTTTGTGCAGAGAAATGCTATGGGGAAGCTGCAGCTCTTGCCCTGAGACCCATCACTGTTCCTCTCTGTTTGATGCAGTTCACAGCTGGTTTCCCCTGCATTGCATACTTTAAATATCCTGGTAGAGCTCCCTGAAATCTGCATACTGCCTGCATGTTATAACATTGAAAATAAGGGATAAATTCCTTCTATTCTTGCCATGATGATCCCAGCTTGCAGGAGGTCTGGCCCAGTAATTGTGAGAGTATGTATTTGACATTGGTTCTCCAGTAGTGGTTTGCCTGCTCTTAGGTTTTGTCATGTTAAGCACGGCAGCACATAAATCTCAGGAGGTGATAGGTGTAGAGGGAGCATTTGGACTTGTCAAATTCTCATGTTTAAGTCAAATATGTAGAAAATGTCAAAAAATGTGTTGCTTTGTCAAAAGAAAAGTGCTCTTTCAGTTGTTTCAGATCTCTCAGTCACTGCCTTTACCTGTTTAGAGCAAATACTAAAAATTTTTAAAAAAAGAGGGTAAACCCCTCCACCTTTTTAACGTGTATTTGTTTCAACTGCTGCTAAAAAGTTGCCTCTTACATGGAAAAATTTCTGTCCAAAGGGCTCATTTGTGAACACTTACAGGGAGCTGGATGTGCTGGATACTTAACAATAATACTTCCAACTCTGTAATCCCAGTCTCAAATTCTCAAATTTCGGGGCTCTGTGCTGAAATATTTAACCCTTTGGTGAGAAATTACTCCCCAGTCCAAGGGGAGTAATTAACAAGGTGGCATCTTGCTCCTGCAGCAGCAGCATGTTCCTTTCTCCCTGCTATCGAACTGCTGGGGTTTTAAACGCAACCTCATTGTCACCAGCACAGAGCCAAGTGTTTGCACTGAGCTTTGTGTGGCTGTCGGTATCCAGGGAGGTGTTTTTATGTGAACTCAACCAGAGGTCTGTTCTTGAAATATTAAAAACTGATGGAAAGGGAAGAAATCACTTCTTGTAAAGGTTACCGTTTTCTTTGTATTTGATATTTAGTCAACATCTAAACTTCTGAATTTTTCCAGGAATTTTACTCACCTCAATTATGTATTGGTTTAAATTTAATAGAAGAAAGACTTGGCCCCTAAAGATGGGAAAGAAAATTTGCAAATGTAAGTCCTGCATGTTTAGAAATGGAAGTTTACTGAGGTCCATGATTTTTCTTGATGTAATCTGGGGGCTGCTTCTCATGCTTCCAGTTGCAAGAAAACAACAAGTATTCCTCAGGGCCTTTGTTTGCTCCTACCCCAGTCCCAGTCACTTACTCAAAGAGAAGCACTGCAAGCTCTGAAGTGTTAACACTGAGGACTTAGGGGCTCTCTTCCCCCTGCTTGGAAGTCATCAAACAGGCTGCTGAACTGCATCCATGTTCCTTCCAACCTAAGACTGTGCAAGAGCTAAAAGTGGTGGCAGAGAAGAAAAGGCTCCTTGCTAGGTGGGTGTCAGTGCCAGCTGCAGGCTCCTTGCCTGGGGAGTGACTTCCCAAGTCAGGCTGTCCCCGTCCATTACACCAGAGAAAGTTGGTATGCACGTAATTTGCTCCTTACTCAGTGTGTAGTTGCTCAGGGTTATGAAGAAGATGGCTGGAACTGAACAACTGACTTGAGGCTGCCTAGCTTTTGTTTTGCAGCTGAAACTTCCTGCACTGTCCCTGTTTTTTAGGGTATGGGTGTTTATTTTGGTGGGGTTTTTTTGTTTGTTTGGTTGGGGTTTTTTAACAGCTGTATTATTTATATTTCTATTCTATCATGGGTATATCATGCAGTCTCAAAACTCAGAGCAGGCATGTCATCGAAATCTCTTTCCTGGGTCACATTACCTTCAAGAAAATGGCAAGAAGATCCATTAAGTTCCAGCACCATAGAGACTGAAGTAATTCAGTCATTCCCAGGCACTGTCCTTGCAGAGCTGTTTTTTCTCAGAAGCATGGTGGACATTTACACATATATTTCCCAAGGCAGCTCTGGAGACTCAGGATTATTTTCCCGTGTTTGCAGCCCAAAACCTGCTCTTCCTGGCTGAGCTTCCCTTGCATTGCTAGTGATGGGTCCACCCCATCATGCAGAAATGGAGCATCCTCAGGAATGGTCTGTCATGTTTTGCCTCTGTGTTGACCTTCCCCAAGGAACAGGGAGAAGCTACTTCTCCATCCTTGTGCAAGCTCCATGCTGAGGCATGCTGTGCAGACACCTTACAACTGGTGCAATGCTGCAGCCCTGTAGTGACCCAAACCTCATGTCTCTGAAAATAGTGCCTTGTGTTGAAGGGTGGACTTTTAGCACTGGCCTTCCTTTACACCATTATTAAACAAAAGGACTACTGTTAAGTGTTGTCAAAAGCCAGAAAATCATGAGGTGTAAATTTTGTGTCTTTATGAGCAGAACAGACTCACCCCTGATCCCCCAGGAAAAGAGGGTCCCAACTCTCACCTGGAATTATTCTTCCCTGGGAAATCCCCAGTTTAGTCTTTCCAAAGTAATTTCCCACCATTATCAAACCTCACATGGGCCCATGTGACTTTTGTTGGCTCTCTGCAGAAACCAGTGGCTTTGTAACCCCACCACTGTTTGGTTAAAAAGCAAATATTTCTCCTATGCCCAAGGCAAAGCATTGCTGCAGAGCCACCGATCACTAAGCAGGGTTTTTTTTTGTGTAAGTGGTTGTGGCCTGTTGGAAAAAACCCCTCATTGCCACATCAAAATGTGTTAAGCCAGCACAGGCAAGAAAACCTAACCAAAATCTGAGGAGTAAGGGAGAATTAAAGAACAGTTTGTCAGCTCTAGGAGCTCCAGGGATATTGTTTCTCACAGCAATTAGCAGACAAGACATTGATGGTGCTGGTCTGGTTTAAAGCACTAAAACTTTGGAGGGGAGAAGTGTCCAGGTGGGGCTGGAGTGGAGGTTTGTGCTTCTGGTCTGACCACAGAGAGGCAGGTGGAGCACAGGCAGAGGGGGACACACTTGCCAGGTCTGGGTCACAGCAGTTGGTTAAATTATCTCTCTCTCTCTTTTTTTTTTTTTTTCCCTTTTGGGAAGAATTTTATGTAAGTCACACTAGTGAAGTATGAGATGTGGGGATGATGCCCTCCTGGCTACGGATGCATTGCTGAGTTCCTAACCCAAATCCCAGCCTTCACCTGGCATTTTTAACAATATCCAGATGGCAGGCTCAGGGCTTTGACTCAAGGAAATGCATCATGAAAAAAATCAAGTGTGGAAAAGCTTAGATGAAGGCCAGTTAATTAACCTTTTGAAGCCTGTGATGTATTGAACAATAGTTTGTCATTTGTCTTAATCATTATTGCATGACTGGCTTTTTATACCATTTGGCACCAGTTTTGATTTTTTTAAGAGATGGCATCACACGTGGTTTTGCTCCTTGTTTTTTGTTGGTGAGTTACCTGTGGAGACTCTTTAGAGGTGATATTTCAGACTTTCTTTAAGAGGAAGAAATTGCTTTACAGCTATTAGGTGTATTAAGCAAAATTTAAGACATTTCACTGCATTATACAGCCTGTCTCCTAATAAAAAAGGGTGCATTGGAATATTTTTTCCATACTGTATTTGAAAAGAAAACTTTACTTAGCCTTTAAAAAAATTCTTATTGACCTTTCTTCCCCCAAACATTTTCCCTGTCTCTGGCTGCTGCCCAAACACTCTCCTCCCAGTGTTAAATCCGGTCACAGATCCCTCTCATGCACCCTGTGCCTGCCTGTTCCCTTTTTAAATACTTTTGGCAACTGTCCATGCCCTCACCCTGCAGCCTTAGGATCTCATGGTTCCCCTCTGATCTCAGGCCCTTCAGCAATACTGAAACCCATCAGGGAAGCTGCACCAGAAACTGCAGGACAAATGGCACGTAGCTCCATCTGAAAATAACAATGCCAACAGCAGAAATCAGCTACTGTGCAAGTAGAAACTGTTTTGTGTCATGGACTGGCTGAAAAATGGAAGTTGTGAAAAGAGCAGGGAAAAGGTGAATCACCCTTCCTGTGCTGGTGAAGAGGAAAAGATTAATTGTCGGTCCTGGTTTTAATGTTGGCTCTTTGGGGTTTTTTTCCCCGGCTTGCTGCTTTCTTGCTCTCTGGAGGTGGACGGAGAACTTCTTGACAAGAATTAAAAAATAAATCTGTGCTGGGTTCAGCTGCTTTAAAAACCAGTCCCACAGAAAAGTTAGTAAATCAGTGAGGAATAAGCTATGTCCTTTTGTAAGCAGTGTGAAAGAGCAATGAAGTGACTTGGTATCCTTGAAAAAACAGCAAGACATGGTGGCAACTCCCACTGCAGTGATCCCTGCAGAACAGAGATGGGGGGCCCAGGGGCTGGAATTGCTAATGGGCCTGGGCAGGGAGGCTGCTGGGACAGCTCCAAGCAAGGGTAGGCAATTACCTGTATGGCTCATCTCAACGGAGGGGTGGCTGGGAAGATTAATGCACAGTTATGGATTCTGGTTATGTCACTGTAAGGGTTAATACACACCAGAGTGCATCCAGAAAAGTTTCTAAAAAAGGATCTTGAGCAACCAGAGTAGGCTCTGGGACAAACAACCTGAAGGATGCTTCAAATTTGTGAGGAACCTGAAACAAAATTCTAAGGATCTTTCTTTAACCTGCTATTCAGAAAGAAGCTGTGTTATTTTAGAAATCAGAGCCGAGACTGTGACATCTATCACATGCCCAGGAAGATGGAAACTAAGTTTGAGAGTGCTCTCCTGTCTGAAATCCATACGGAGAGATTTTTTAGGGATTTATATCACTCCCTGTGGCAGGGGGTCTCCTGAAGAATTGCCAGGAAAGAGGTGACAAACTTCCCTCCCTAGAGTTGGCTGCTTCCTGCAGACTGCCATGCTGCTCCCTTTGAACCAGGCAGGAGTTTTGACACCAAAACATTGAAGTCCTGCAAGCCTTTGATTAGAGCAGTGCAGTGCTCGTTAGACTGACTTGTTTTACCAGCTGTCCAACAGAGGAGAAAAGAGAAATCATTAAAAGTAAACTCTGTGTTGCTGTTTCAAATATCATGACCCATCATTGTTTTGACAGTCTCTGAACAATGGCATAAATGGGCTGAGTAATGTGACCAAGTGCCCAGAAAAGCCTTATTCCAGAAAACAGGGATGGTAAATCACATGATGCCCCATGAGATGGGGTGTTTTGCCAAATTACTGCTTCAGGGGAAGTGAGAACAATTTCAGTAACTGGAATGTTGCTGCATAGTTTCAGACACTCAGGATTCCCACTGTCCTTTCTTCCCCACCTCCCACCTTGCTGTTTTCATTTTTAATTGGTGATGTCTACCAAAGGCTGGTGGTTCCCTCTATTTGCTGCCAGAGGAGCCGTTTTTTATCTTTTTAAAGAGCTTAAAAAGCACTCAGAGGAAAATGGGAAGGCTTCAGTGCCTCTTTTAACTACCAGCAGCATATCCTGTAGAGTCAAATGCAGGCATCAAGGGACACTCAGGAATAAGACATCAGCACAACAGCCTTTCAGTCTCTGTTGAATTTACCTTAATGCACAATTCTCTGTTTTGTGCCATACGAGACACAAGACCAAAACACCAACAAACTCAACAAGGACAATTGTTTTTGGCATGGCAATGCAGCACAGAGCCTTTTATGTTGTGCTTCTAGAACTCATGTCCAAAATGGCCAAGGCATTGGAGCCTTGCGTGCTGGAGGCAAAAAATGACCACCTGCAACAAGCGGCAGGTAGATCAACCAGCTTATGTCACCTGCAAAGATTTGAAGATGTGATTTTGTCCTCCTCACCATGAACACAGGTCATGTAATTAATTATATTCAGTGCTGTTTAAATACACTTGTAACTGTGATTGCTTAGGCCACATCGACGCTGCAGCACTGTTTTATAGCACGTAGCAGTTCTACATTAATGCAGCTAAAACAGTTGGGAAGGATTCTTTTATTGAGATTTTCCTACAAATGGCTGATTCTGCTTCTTTGTGACTGAGCTGTCTATTCCAGCTGCTGCTTTCTATGAAGTGTGGCTAATAACAGCACCAGTAACAGCTGGACAATTAATTCTTTAACAACTGTAAAATGCTCTGGTATGAACAGAAGAGGATTTTGCTGTGTATTTCTCCTTGGTGTTTCTAGGCTGAGTATGCTTGAAATGAGTATGCTATGAGTTCCTTGAAAGCAGCTGATTTCTGAATAGAAACAGAAATGGAAAATAGAAATAAAAATATTGTATCCTATCTCTCCCCTTCCCCCATTCATTTCATAATGAAGCAGGGACTACTATGAAATATTTTAACTCTGCATTACAATCTTGGATACAGGGAGCCCCCAGGCATGCATTTTATACGTCTTTCCAATGGTAGGTTGAGCAAGATTGGACAAAGACCATCACTGCCACATGGGACCTGATCCTGTTGTGAGCTGTCAGGGGTGTTTTCATTTGGCCTGGACACAGCTGAGGTTGGAGAGACCTTTGGTCACCAACCTGCCTGTGCCCATAGGTGCCCCTGGTTACCAATCGATGCATGTGGAGTGGTCTCATGCAGTTTCAAAAGTCTGAGAGACAGGCTTTTGTCTTGGCTCTTCAGGCCACCATGAGGATATTTAGAGGTTGACTGACCATGGAGACATATTTTCAAACATCTTAAAAGTCAGGTTTGAATTCTTTATATTTAAAGAAATATGGTTTTAATAATATATAATAAATTCTTATTATTCAAATTATTATTATTAAAATTCTTTGATAAAAATGATGAATGGAGAAAGAACCATTAGAAGGAATGCATAAATTAATATACACACATCTTCAAACTGCATTACACCATCAAATCCCGGCTTGTTTCCATAGCTGAAGATTATTATACCTGTAGATGCCACACTAAAACCAAATAGCTGCTTGGCCATTTGAACTCCTGAGCTTATGCTGCTCCCATTCAGACATTCCTTTCAGTGCCTTCTTGCTTTCCTGGCCAAGGAACATGCAATTCATGTTGAGAGAGAAGCAGCATGGGGCACATCCAAGCTCCCCTC
>VYZR01059541.1:7658-19908 GCA_013400675.1 Oxylabes madagascariensis
CAATTTTAAATCCTGTCTCACGATGCTACTATCCCAGCAGCACATGACACATTTTTCTCTGCCATTTAAAAGGCATGCAGGAGAGCTGGTGATAAAAATTTGTGTAAGTGCTGGCAGGTTATAATGTGACTTCCAAAATAAGGCATACAGCAGAATTCCAGGACAGACAGGAGTGCTGTCTGGGTGAACTGTTTCAGCTTTCAAGTTTTATAGATAGGTAGAGCTCATGAGGTGTAAATCTGTGTTAGTTCTTTTNAATTTGAATGCCTTCTCATTACAGGCACCACTTTTTCTTACATTTATTCATTTTTCCTCTAGGAGTCTGCTGCATAAATGTCTTTAACACAATGCAATCTTTTTGACAAAATGTGTCATAATCTTCTAATTGATTCCCATAGTAACATAGCCTACTATCATTCAAAAAATAGGCATGTGTCCTGATCATAAATTGTGTAGAGAGATGACATATTCCAATTTTTAGACAGACTTTTTTTTTGTTTTTACATGTAAGCTGAGCATATTCTTAAACTTGTTTACAGTTTCTGCTGACAGTGCTAAAGCCGCACACTGTTCCTTTATTTTAAGGGAAGATAATAAAATGAACGTAGTGGTGTTTCAAATCAAGGTGAATAAAATGCCACAGTGATGCATAGGACATAACATCACTATGCAGAAGTTAGCAGTTTTCGCTGTTGAAATAATTCCTATTTCAGCACTTTAGGTGGTCACTAACTGCCGCGTCACCTAAATTAAATACATTAGCTGCATGAGCTTGCAGACTTTGTTATATCTACGACACAAACTTTATATATTAGGTGCTCAAAGCTAAAACAGTATCTTGAAGTGAGCTTGTGACATACTATTCCTGTTTGCAGTCCCCAAATTAGAGATACTATGTTGAAATATGTCAGTACCCTACCTAAACTAGGATTGTGAGTTCACTGTTCAATTTGCAATTTCTGTTTGTTGCTGTTTTTTTCCAGTGACTGATTCTCTAGGTAGTTACCTGAATTTCAATGTTACAGATATTTATTTTTAATGTTTATTTAAAATTGATCCTTTCACTTTTTCCATTTCAATTAATAAAAGACAATGAAAATGGTCTTGCACACTCTCTGAAGAGAGTTGGATAAATCACTTGATACCACCTGGTCACTAAGCCATTACTTAAAATGAGTTCTTTTGTTCCAGACAACTAACTCTCTTAATTAAAATGTAACATTTTGTAGGTATTGTGTCTCAACCTCTGGACTAGCAGCTAGTGGCAAATACTATGCCGTTGTGATAAATTCCATTTTAAAGTCACAGAAACGATTTTCTGAAGTCACAGAAATAAAGTTTGCATAAGTGGAATTAGAAAGAAAAAAAAGAGTTTGAGAAAAACCTTTATAGCAGAATTGTAAATCATGAGCTGTTTAAGTTTCTCCATGCAGCCACCATCACTTATGGTTACAGGACAGTAACTGAGATAAATCGGAATTAGTTTTAGATTGTGTTGGAATTTGGTTTGGATTTGGCTTTGGGGTTTTTTTCTTTTGTTTTTGGTGGATTTTTGTTTGTTTGTTTGTTTGTGGGTTTTTTATGTGTTTTTATTTTTTTTGGTAAATAAAAGTAGGCCTTTATATGGAACACTTCACTGTACAAGCCTACTGATTTCTACACAAAGAAGTCATTCTATTGTGTAATATGTCAGAGTTAGTTATTTTTATGAAAAAAAACCCCAAACTTTGCTGCCTTCTCCATCAGTACAGTGCCTTCTCCAATCTGTAGAAGACAAAGATGGGAACAATAGAAACTTTCCTATCAGAAAAAGAAAATTAACAATGTATTAACAATTGTTAACAATGTAGAAAAATAAAGCATCTGTTAAAATGAGTTAAACTTGGTAAGCAGAGACATTTTTGTCCACTGGGAGAAAAAAAAAAAGAATAAATTTATTAAGAAAATGGTAAACGAGTTTATGAAAAAATAGAAAAGCCAATCCATGGTTTGGGAAATTATTAATTAAATGACCAAAACTTGTGAGAGCTCCAAAGGACTTGCAGCTGGTTGGGTTTTTCTGTGTTAATTTCTCAGCAACATTTGGTCTTGCAGCAGTGGAGACGATTGTAAAACTTCTCTTAGGTGAGTTATTTTGAGATGGTTTAAGAAAGTGTACCTTCCTGCAGCCTCTGCAATGTGCCCTGTCTAGCAGTCGAGCTCATCCTCGTTTATTCTGACGTTTTTCAGATGCATTGTGTCTTTTGGGCAGGAGTAATCTATGTAGCTGGTGTGTAGTATGTCTAGCTGAGAATAAGCTTGCACTTATTCTTCTCCTTTGTCACAAGAATACGGTGGGCTGCTGAGGTAAGAAAAGCAAGTATCACTCTGTGGTGTGCAGGCAAGAATCCCATGAGCTAAGTTCCTAAGGGCAACATTTCTCACCTAAGGCTGTGTGTGTCTGCACCTATGAGTGGGGTAGTTAATATTGTCCTGATGAAATTTTGTTTATTGGACTTGCCATGTGAAGTCTGTTTAGTGGTTAGGAGGTCTTGGAGCAATATAGACCTAGAAGTGTGTTTTTAATAATTCTGAAAAAGAAAATATGCCACATTCTTGGTTTTTTGGCTTTGCGGTTTTTTTCCCATCTTTTTGCATTTCCTAGTTTTCAGAATCCAAGGAGAGTGCTCATCTCCCATTACTGAATGGTCCTTAATGGGTTGCACAAACTATTTGAAGCATAGGCTTTTGCACTTTTTTATTTGTCTTCGATGTGTTAGGCAGCAAAACCACTAAGGACCAAACTACTCACTAGAGGTGGAGCATATAGGCTGGCAGACTCAGCTGTGAGTGTAGTCTGTCATGCACAAAAGGAGAAAACTTGACATCTTGTTGAAAATTTAAAAATAAACTGTAGAGGCTTTAGGTGTCTTTGATACGTTTTAGGTGTCATGATACCTCTGCTGCTCATCAAGTCTGTGCTTTCATCTTGGCATCCCTCAGTCCTCTGCATTAGCCTGCTTTTTAAGTGAGCAGAATAATTTCTTATCAGGCAGGTACTGTTTTCTGTAATGTTTTCCCCTTAGCTGGCAAAGTCTCCCGTTTGTGTTAATACACCTCGTGTTGGTGCTGAGGGATGGCAGGTTTTGTCAGGCTTCTATCAGTGTAAAAGACAGTCAGGTGTCCTTGCAGACAGGCCAAGTCCAAAATAAACTTATTTGTCTTAAATTCTGATTTTTTTTTTCCCTGTCAGAGCAGTACTTCCTTACAATTTTGGAGAGTTGATTGAAATATTTCTAGTCTGTATTAAAGACATGCAGAATGATTTTTGCAAAAATAGGAAAAGAAACAGTGTTTGGGCTCAAAGTCTCCATGTTTTGTTTTTATTTTCAAACTCTTCATTTTGTCATCACCTTCATGACCATATAATTTCTTTTGGTTATACTTCTACGGAGCCATATGAGAAACATCTTCTATTTTCCCCCAAAATTATAATTAAGAGGATGCAGAATTTCCTATTGTTCTTCAGTTACTATTCTCATTGTTCCATTTGTGGCTTAAATTACTCTATTTGAATTTTTCTGTCACTGCTTCTTGTTAATTCTTTTTTTCTGCAGGATTAACGAGCTTTTAAGATCAAGAATGTTGTTTCCCTGCTAGTACTTGACTGCCATGAGTTTTTCTTCTAAATGTCATTCATGTTCTCCAAATTTTAATATTTTAAATATTTTAAACAAATATTTCTACTTCTGATTTTCAATACTTTTTAAAACACATGAATTTCTAGAGCAGTATGCAATCTTCCAGCACGCAAAGAGTATTGAAGCAGCATAGCTCTTGCAAGGAATTGGCAGCCTGCTTCCCTATGCCCTTCTGCCCCCGTGCCATGGGTCTTCTGATGCAACTTTGCCACGATATCTCCGTGTGCAATCTGGAGCCCAGTGCACAGGCATGTTTCTCCGCTGGTTCAGCTCCCGGCAAGCAGGGATTTACCCATTACCCTCTATGCCTAGGGTGTCTCCGATTGCCTGGGTGTCTCACGCCTGGGGCCCCTGGTCCCACAGGGCTCCCTCTGGCAAAGATTGTGCTCTAACTTTGCACAGCCGGTGTGGGTCAGGCACTGAAGCTCAGCTGAATTGAACTAGAAAAGCAGAGAGCTTGTAAAAAATATGCAGACATGTTTAAAGAACTTTGCAAGAAATTTCCCCAGAAGAGGAAGCGAGTTTGATATAGATGGGAGCTCAGTCAGCCTTGGGTCATTTGTGGAGACATCTCTGCTATACTGCCTGGAACACCCAGTATTAGCTGTATTTACATGACTTTATATTTTTGTTCCTTTGAATTATGACAAATTTTCAAGGAACTTTGTATTCTTTTGGTTGACCTACTTGCTTGATAGCCTATGGAGTAATTAAAACATCACTTTTCATTTCTGGGCGGGCTGATGTTGGGCTTCATATAATGAATGAATGTTTTTTTATACTTGTAAAAATTAAGGTTTTCATGATTACTCTTGTTGTGTGTATTGGGTTAAACAGTTAATACTCATCAGCATACCAAGTGTATGGCTTGGTGTGAGACGTTTCACAGAGCAAGCTGAACATGCTGTCACCAGAGGGAAGGTGACAGCGTGTGTACGTGAGTGTAGGGAACTTGCAGGCCATTACTGCACAGTGTTAATGTGCAGGTCCTGTACAAGGCACAAGTGGGATGAGAGTGGATGAAGGCATGCACCTGCTCTGAGTGTCTGGGTTATGTGGTGACCAGCCCTCTCCTTCTCACCTCTCCAAACCCTTCTGCTGGGCAGCAAGAGTCTCTTGGTACATCTTATGCTCAGCAAAATATGACTCTTGTAAATAAGATTTTAAAATAAGATTTTAACCAGGCATGCATCCAGTATCAGCTTTTCCTCCAAAATGGAACAATATGTAAAATTCTGGTTTATTTTTATTTTTTGCTTTGAACTGATCATTAACAGTATATGATTGCCAGTAAGATATGAAACTACCTTCCTTTATTTTAAACTTAGGAAGTGTTTAATCTTGGAAGACAATGTAGTATAGTATGCATATGTTACTTGAGAATATTGGAAATTTTATGTACATTAGTGACTATACTAATAACACTAATGACCTTTTCTGGTTGTTTTTTTTTCTGCCTGTGAATGCGTAACTATTTGCATACAGTATTTCATATTAAAAATATGACACAACCACTTAACTGTAGGAAGACTGGTAGAGGAGGTTGAAGCTGCATGCTTATTCTAGTCGTTGGTGCCTAAATATCACACTACATTTAATATGCAATGTCATATACATACTGATGTGAGCATAATGTACTGCTAGTAGCTCAGCAGAATGAGAACTTAGTACTGACGAAATGTCAGTCTTAATTTTTTATTACCTTAGCTGTGGGCATTTTATGTCAAAACCAGAGCTGACCAAATACTGCAACATGTTATGCACGAAAACACCTTCATTTATTTAATGTCTTGCAGATGTACAAGTGGTCTTCTAATATAGTCTTTCTGAGATGTTAGTGGTCATGAAAACTAGAAGGGATTTATCAGATCTAACACCTTTATACACTGGCTAAAAATATAGTCAGAAAATGAGTCAGTAATTAAACTAGTTACATTGGATAAGAAATCTTAAATTTTGTGCTTAGCAAAGGAAGAAGTGAAACTTACCATGCAGGGTCTTTGATCAAACTTTTTAGTGTATCTTAAATACCTATTAAAATCACGATTCTACAGATGAGTTCAACCATCTATGGGCTGAAATATTTTTTCATAAATTATTGTTTAGAACCTTATGGCTTCACACAGAGTGTTAATGGCTGAGAAAAGGGGAACTGAGCTCAAGGAAAATTGATTGCTAGGAATGCTGTGTGCCTTTTCCATATCGCCTCATAATAATTGAGGAAGGTGGGCTCTTTTTGGCAGAAATAAAGGGCACAGCTCTCCAGTTGGGTTGCAAGGATCAGGGCAAGGAGAAGGTGGAGAGATCACCGTGCTGCCTCATCTTGCTTTGGGTCTAGGTGACTGGAAGCCGAAAAATGCATCTGAGTAGGGGCCACCTGTGTTGGAGCATATTGAGAGGGCCAAGCAGGAGGGAAGCTGCTGTGGTGGGTACCTGATGAGCCTCAGCTTCCTGCAATTCTCCCTCTAATCCAGGCTCCGAACATCTAAGCCATAGCCTGGCTTGGCTGAGGCTGAATTTTTATGTTGTTTATAATCCAGAACAAACTTCTTAGAGAGCAATTTTCTTTAGGGTACTTTTTCATGCATCTCCTTTTATTTTTCATGCCTCATATAAGAGGTTTTTCATTTTTGGCAGACTGTCTTCTCAGGGCACTCTGAAACTGGATTATTTACTACAGGTGGACCCAGATTGCTGGGGTAAAAAAAGCCAGCAACATATACTTCCTTGAAGGACATAAATTGTGTTTTAAAACTCACCGAAAGAAAAGTATTGTTGATATGTGTGATATTTTCTATGGGAATGGCAACCAAAACATTCATAGTGGCTTTGTTCTATCTTTTTTAGCTATCAGTGGCAATTTTTAAACTGTAAAAGTTTCAGGTTGCTGTATATACAAAAGGAAATTGTGATTTCAAATTATAATTGGAGATGTGGTTATGGAATAATGAATGGGAATAATTAATAGAAAGCTAATTGGGTAACATCAGAAAAGTTTATCCTGGTATATTGGGATTGCATGCTTCAGTTGATACTTAGTGTACTTTTGGGATTTCTGGTTGCACCTCACCCCTGGTTCTGATTGTATATTGTATTATGAGGAATATTAATAATGCTGCAGAACAATTACTTGTTCATTTGCTAACTGATTAAAATTCATGCATAATTTATTGGAACTGGGAGAGACTTTATAAATAAGTCTCCTTGGCCTCAAGAGCTTAAAAACAAAATGTGTATGCTAATATAAGAATGTGCTTTACTTCTTAACATAAGAACTTAATAGGTGATGGTCTCATTAAAGTGAGGTTTTATTTGTGATAATCATGCTCTTAATCAAAGTGTATGCTTCTAAACATAGCCATATGTTTTAGAAATTTATAACTTGGAGTTGGTAGTGCATCATGCTCATCAATGATGATGTTTTCTGCTATAATATACACTGACCTTAGAATACATTAGTTTGACATTTAATATGTTAGCTGCACAGCAAACAAACTGCCCTCATTATGCCCAGCTGCATTTCTGAGCTTTGATGCAGGTAGGGATCTAAATTAATTCATAAGCACATCTATTGCCAAAGAGGGGTAAAACATTAATAATTGATTGAGGTGCTTTCTACAGTTTTGTATCCTGAAGCAGAAATGGAAACACCTAGGAGCATTCACCTTTTCAGTCAGGGAAGAAAAAATCAGCTCCCATTACAGCCACTGTGACATGGCTACAGACTCCGTGGTCTCCAAACTGAGTGGTTTGAGAAGCAGCTAATTTAGAAAAAAGTCTGCAAGATATATGCCAAAATCTGGGAGACTTAGTTGCGTATAGAGCTGGTAAATATACTGTTTGGAGCAAGCTGTGGTACCTGGAAGGGAAGCTTTGCTGCTGGAAGTAAAGCAGGTGGAACCAGGGAGTCATTAGCTGAACTTCACCAAGTAGGGAGGATGGGTGTCACTGGAGGTCCACCTCTCCCCACCATGTGTTCTGTCATTAACACTGGTTGGATTGTCTCTGGGAGGCAGAATACATGCAATGCATGTGTGTCCTAATTTCTGTTGTGTAGAATATAAGGGTCCCCTGCTAGGGAAATCTTGTGGTCTGGGGTTAAAAGTTATTTTTAATGTACTTGCCGTGAGATCCCCTTTACCTGCTCAGAGTTGCTGATTTGTTAGCTCTGCATCGCTGCTGTGTGAAACCCCTGTGTGCACTGAATTTAGCATTGTTGCCTAATTAACTGAAACAAATTAGCTGAAATATGAGCCATCTGGAATGAAAATGAACCTTCCACGTTTATCAGTGAATTCATTTTATTAGAAAAATCCTTGTTGCTTGTGATTGTTTCCTAAAATAAATTCTGCTGAGGCAATGTTTCTATGTTAACATTTCTCAGGATAGGGGGGACCACCCCTTCCTGTTTGGTCTGCCATTACCTTTTCACTTTGCAGCTGCATTGAAATATGTAGGCAGGTAGAAGCTGATGAGAAGAGGAGATGACAAAAGGCAGCACACATCCTATTGTTCAAGTTTCAAAATCAGTAGTAACTTACTAAGGAATAAAATATTTTATGTTGTTGCCATATGTCTTTATTTTGTCATTCTCCTGGCAGCTTTGCTCAGTTCTGAGTATTCTGAATGCCTGTAATAGGCATCTGTATCCTTTTCCCTAACTGCATCCAGTGGATTTCAGATTAACTGCAGTGATACTCATTTTTAAGAATATTCTGTGCAGGGGTAGTGTATCATCTCTTGCAGCTCTTTCTATAAAGGAAGTGCAAATGTGGCTTCAGTCAATAAAAGAAAATCTCAAGTTATTGGTATAGTAAATTATATAAATGAGCATAGTTTTTTTCAGAAAAAAAACCCAAGCAGCAGCAATATATAAATCAGACAGGATTTTGTGGTCTCTTGCTGAGATTTTTAAAAGGAAAATATAGCAGTGAGCAGATGCAAATAGTGTACCACTCACTTCTATCAGCTGAAATTCTCCTCAGCTCTTCATCATTAGTGTCAGTTTTTGAATTTGTTTCTGAAGTTTGGAATTTTTGCTGACCAAACTCTGACAACTTCCTATGTAGAGAGCCCTCCTCTTAGTGGGGTTTCCAGCTTTTGTTTTATCGCTGGCTTATTTTTTGTCTTCCCTGCAGAGCCTCCTCGGCCAATAGCACCCCCGCAGCTGCTGGGCGTTGGGCCTACATACTTGCTCATCCAGCTGAATGCCAACTCCATCATTGGGGACGGCCCCATTATCCTGAAAGAAGTGGAGTACCGGATGACGTCCGGGACTTGGACCGAGACCCATGCTGTCAACGCACCAACCTACAAGCTCTGGCACCTGGACCCTGACACCGAATATGAGATTCGGGTCCTGCTCACCAGACCTGGTGAAGGTGGGACAGGGCAGCCAGGACCACCACTCATCACCAGGACCAAGTGTGCTGGTGAGTGTTGCTCTGGAAAAATTAACAAAAAACCCAAAACTTTTTACTTTGTGGTTTAATAGATTGGCAGGCCTGTTGGCTCCAATTAACTTTATCACGACTTAAAGATCCCCAAGTTTCTGGATCAGTAAGGATTTGCTGTGTCCTCTTCTTTGCCTGGTCATTGTCTAGGTTGCTAACCCTTAGATTAGGAGGCAGGAAGTTAAAAATCTAAGAAAACATTTTGCTTCTCATCACGTAAGGAAGGGGACTTCTTGATTTCTGGAAAGTCCTGACCTCGTTGTTTCTTCACCTTCATATTTTCAATTACATTTTAAGTAAACTTGCACATAAAGCAAATTGCATGGGAAAAAAGGATATGTTTAAGAAATAGAATTGTGCAAAAAAAAAGTAGTGGACTTCCGCATAACTTGTCTTTTCCCAAGTGTGGCCTGACAAAATCTCCAAAAACTAAAATACAAATACTGAAATCTCTAATTATGACTGCTCCCCAGGGAAGTGGTCACAGCAGCAAGCCCGCCAGCGTTCAGGAAGCGTTTGGACAAAGTTCTCAGGCTCATGGTGACTCTTGGGGCTCTCCTGTGCAGGACTGGGAGTAGGACTCAATGAGTATTGTGGGTCCCTTCCAACTCAGGATATTTCATGATTCTCTAAATTGTAGAATACAATTGAAAATACAAATAGAATGTTTTCTCCATTTTTAACTACTATCACCAAAATCATGTGCTGCTGAGCCCTGCAGTCTGCTTCCTGTTTCTTAGAGTGCCCCTGCGTGGCCAGCACCAAGAAGATTAAGCACTGTCAACTTGTTTTATATGCCGTTCCTTCTAAAGCTACTTAAAGTTATTTTAATATCAGCTTTCACAAGAAGAAAGATAATACCTACGTCTCATAGTTACAGGGGAGAAAAATTATAGATTTGAATCTCAGACTGTGAGGAAAATAAGCATAAATTAAATTATGGGGTTTTCCCTCCTAGTCTCAGGATTTCTAGGGCCTGACAGCATTTTAAAATTAGCACAGTATTAGATTTAGCAAAGAGTGCTGATAACTATCTATTCAAAATTGCATTAAAGTAATTAGAAGGACAAGCGGGAGTCTCAGGTTTCCATGTGTCATGTATACATGTGCATATGTGAATCAGAAATACAAATAATTTTTTCACAAGTTGAAGACAGATCTCTGATGGAAGACCACTCATTTTGTTTACGTAAGGAAGAGTGTCAGGGTCTGGATCAGAAGCCAGAAATTCTAGCAGACTAGGTCAGTGGGTATGAATTCCAGAAAATTAGGGAATCTTTTTTAAAGTTGCTCATAGTACTGTCAGAAGTTGACACATGAATCTGGAGTAGGACTAAACTGAAGGCATCTTCTGGAGTTTGTGATCGTTTTTATAATTTAGTCTGTCTTTCCAGTGAAGTAGAAAGATCTACATGTCTATCTCAGTTAAGGTGTTAGTCTTTGAGATCTAAGTAAGGTTAAAGTATTGCTTTATTGCACAGAATTGGTTTAGACATTCTTCTGAAAAAGTAGGAATTGGAAAACTGCTTGGCTGAACCAAGAGTAACAAATTGAAATATTCAGGTTGTTTTCCTAGCACTTGTAAAATGTAACTTAATTTACCCAGGTTGTGACAGAGTAAAGATTTTTAGTGGGAAAGGCAGTAATGAATTATGTGACGTATTTTTAGAAGCCTGTTGGGGGAAATAATGTTATTGTGGGTTTGTTTTTATTTTTAATTTTTTTTAGCATAACACTCACATGTAAGGCTCCAAAATCCAGTCTGGCTTGAGAAAAAAATTCAACTCAACTTAATCCACTGTGAAATTAGGCAGACCAAAAAAATACTCCAGCAGAAAATGCTGAACTTTCTGTGACAGCATTATTTTAATAATAATAATAAAATTTCAAGCTGTTTACCTCGCTGTAAGACTCCTATTCCATTAAAGTGAAGGCAAATAATTGTTACTATTAGCTAGTTTCAGTTAGAAGAAGGTGTGTCAGCAAGGGTTTGTGAAGGCTGAAATATTGTGCCCAGCATCAGTGATGAGTCTGGGACAGAAGCAGATTGAATGCCCTGCTGCCTCCTCACCTGTCTGGAAAATGTGACAGACCTTCCTTGTCTGCAGTGTTCTCCCAAGGCTTCTGATAGATAACTTCAAGTCCTTGTCAATAGGATTTTCTTGGCTGTATATATTCACATTTTGCTTGTAAAAGGCAAATTATAAACATAAAAATTAGTCTCTTCCGAAGAGAAGATTTATAAGAAAAGGCAAAGGTAATAATGGAATATCTCACCCTGCAGTCTCTGCTGCTGCCAGCATTGTACCAGTGACTGGCAGGTGATTTACTGTGCTGTATTAGATGACATGTCTGCAGCAATATCTTCTTTCTGGAGTTTCTTCAATTATTCCTAATTCCCATTTCTGACAAGCTCACTTATTTTTCAGACAGGTACTCTCTTTTCTGTCAATGTTCTTTGTCAATTTTGTCTTTCCATAAGTTTTATACATATTAGTTCAAATTCTGAAACAAGTTATAATTGATTATCTGCTGAGTATAAGATGGAATGGTGGGAAATAAATTAATTTTTAACATGAAGTTTGACTGCTCTCTATACAGATTAAAAAGTGTGCGCTAGTGAACGTGGATCTGATGAGATTGTAAGGATTAAAGTTTACATTCCGAGTAGAAGCAACAGCAAACTCGCTGAAAAAATAACGAGAATAAGCTAGCATTCTGCTTGCTGTTTGTTTAATGCTTAAGCAAATATCATCGTTTTCAGATGAAGTTTAAAATACTTTTTCCCCATAATTCATTCAGTATTTATAATTTCATGCTATTTCTTAATAACATATTATTGATCAGTTGTCCTCTGCTTTGCTGGAGATGTATTCTACTCCTTAGTGATTTGAGTGATGATCATACTTACCTCATTGTCATACGTGCATTTTTATTATTAGGTATTTAGATCATTTTCTGTCTTCCTCATAGCAAAACTAGTGTCTGGTGACTCATTTACTAAATGTTTCCACTAATGCTAAACAGAATTGTTCTTTAATGAAGGGATAATTCTTCCACTAGTTAAGTCCTCTGACAGCCTGTTTGTCTACCTGGCATTTCCCAGGTAATATTTCC
>VYZR01059544.1:0-13687 GCA_013400675.1 Oxylabes madagascariensis
TTGTCAACTATGCTAATTTGCTAAACTTTTAAAACTGCATTCACCCCATGGGGGGGTGGGCATTTTGCAGACACTTTTCTGTATCTCTCCCTGGAGGCCTCCAATGAAGACCAGCCTTTGTGTTACCTCCTATACTAACATTATCTCAGGAGTGTGTTGTTTCTAGGTTCTTTAAGGTATCACCTGAGCACATAATCCAAAAGAAGCCCTTGGTGTCCAGGGCCCCAGTTTGAGGATCCTAACCACACAATCCTAGAGTGGCTTGGGTTGGAAAGCACCTTACAGCCCATCTTGTTCCAGGCCCTGCCAACAGCAGGGAGACTTTCCACTAGATCAGGTTGCTCCAAGCTCCATCCAACCTGGCCTTGAACACTTCCAAGGATGGGACAGCCACAGCTTCTCTGGGCAACCTGTGCAAGGGTTTCNACTTTCCACTAGATCAGGTTGCTCCAAGCTCCATCCAACCTGGCCTTGAACACTTCCAAGGATGGGACAGCCACAGCTTCTCTGGGCAACCTGTGCAAGGGTTTCATCACCTTCACAGCCAAGAATTTCTTCCCAATACCTAATCTAAATTTCCCATCTTTCATATCATGGATCAGACATGGGCACCAAGCTTCTCAACCCACTGGAGCAGCAAATCAGCAACCAGAGTTCTAGAAAATTAAGAAGCTCTGCTGGCAAAGGCTGAAATGTTGACATTCTCTCAGGACTAAAAGGAGATGGCAGGTTATATGACTGAACTCAAACCTGAAAACTCCATCTGAGTCTGAATTCAGCCCTTCAGTCTCACTGAGAGTTTGGCTCCAAATAGAACACTCTCTGAGGAATGGAATAACAAAGAAAAATGAAGTCACACCCCTGAGATCACCCACTATCTTGCTCTGCATGGTATTATCCAAGCAGCAACTAGAAAGATCTTAGAATAAAATTATGTAATAACTTTTATCAAATCTTTCAGTATTCAACTAATGCATACCACATACTGTTACACAAGCCTGTCAGTTGCAATATATTTGGCACAAATTAAAAGCTATCCCAATGCAATATATTAAACCATTGTTGTTGAGGAATACACCTAACGCAAGTAGCTTTAGTGTTTGCAGGCTGTGAAGTGTCAATGATTTTGTGCCTAACAAAGTCCTAGAAGTCCTGTGGCACTACCTGGCATATTTAAAATTTAAAAATTTAATTTTTAAATTTAAAAATTTTAAAAGCACTGGCTGCGTATTTTAGACATGTACATTTATATATGTAAGAGGATGGTAAATTACTTTCTCTAGAATAAAGAGAACTGCTGTTGTCTCAAAAAGATATGGTGTTATTCATAAATGGCAAGCATCACCTGTGACCAAGTTTAGCAGCAGTCACAGCAGTAGGATATCTTAACTTTCAAAAGGATGTTATTTATATTAACTTGGAGGACACAGTTTCATTTTCATCCAGGACCAAGATTTGCAAAGGGTGTTGTCTGAGCAGGAAACTGGGGTTTTGTTGCCCATAACTTTATATTGCCTCTTCAGCAAAAACAAAAGGCAAAAACTTCTGTTAATAAAAAAAAAAGTAGATATAAGAAAATACTTTAAAGTTCTGTTATGGTCTTCAGGAGGTGGAGAGCTAGGGCCATTAAATATGCAGAGAATTTTGACACCTGCAATGCAATAAGGTATAAAACTACCGTGTGAATTGATACTTGTAGAATAAGTACACTTGCCTGCGAGGCATATGAAGGTTGAAAGATACTACTTGTCTATGCACTGCTTCAGCAGGAAAAGGCCACTGTGCCTCTCTTTTTAAGCTTCAGCTGTGTTTCCAGGAAGTAANGCCCTGCCAACAGCAGGGAGACTTTCCACTAGATCAGGTTGCTCCAAGCTCCATCCAACCTGGCCTTGAACACTTCCAAGGATGGGACAGCCACAGCTTCTCTGGGCAACCTGTGCAAGGGTTTCATCACCTTCACAGCCAAGAATTTCTTCCCAATACCTAATCTAAATTTCCCATCTTTCATATCATGGATCAGACATGGGCACCAAGCTTCTCAACCCACTGGAGCAGCAAATCAGCAACCAGAGTTCNCAGCCCATCTTGTTCCAGGCCCTGCCAACAGCAGGGAGACTTTCCACTAGATCAGGTTGCTCCAAGCTCCATCCAACCTGGCCTTGAACACTTCCAAGGATGGGACAGCCACAGCTTCTCTGGGCAACCTGTGCAAGGGTTTCATCACCTTCACAGCCAAGAATTTCTTCCCAATACCTAATCTAAATTTCCCATCTTTCATATCATGGATCAGACATGGGCACCAAGCTTCTCAACCCACTGGAGCAGCAAATCAGCAACCAGAGTTCTAGAAAATTAAGAAGCTCTGCTGGCAAAGGCTGAAATGTTGACATTCTCTCAGGACTAAAAGGAGATGGCAGGTTATATGACTGAACTCAAACCTGAAAACTCCATCTGAGTCTGAATTCAGCCCTTCAGTCTCACTGAGAGTTTGGCTCCAAATAGAACACTCTCTGAGGAATGGAATAACAAAGAAAAATGAAGTCACACCCCTGAGATCACCCACTATCTTGCTCTGCATGGTATTATCCAAGCAGCAACTAGAAAGATCTTAGAATAAAATTATGTAATAACTTTTATCAAATCTTTCAGTATTCAACTAATGCATACCACATACTGTTACACAAGCCTGTCAGTTGCAATATATTTGGCACAAATTAAAAGCTATCCCAATGCAATATATTAAACCATTGTTGTTGAGGAATACACCTAACGCAAGTAGCTTTAGTGTTTGCAGGCTGTGAAGTGTCAATGATTTTGTGCCTAACAAAGTCCTAGAAGTCCTGTGGCACTACCTGGCATATTTAAAATTTAAAAATTTAATTTTTAAATTTAAAAATTTTAAAAGCACTGGCTGCGTATTTTAGACATGTACATTTATATATGTAAGAGGATGGTAAATTACTTTCTCTAGAATAAAGAGAACTGCTGTTGTCTCAAAAAGATATGGTGTTATTCATAAATGGCAAGCATCACCTGTGACCAAGTTTAGCAGCAGTCACAGCAGTAGGATATCTTAACTTTCAAAAGGATGTTATTTATATTAACTTGGAGGACACAGTTTCATTTTCATCCAGGACCAAGATTTGCAAAGGGTGTTGTCTGAGCAGGAAACTGGGGTTTTGTTGCCCATAACTTTATATTGCCTCTTCAGCAAAAACAAAAGGCAAAAACTTCTGTTAATAAAAAAAAAAGTAGATATAAGAAAATACTTTAAAGTTCTGTTATGGTCTTCAGGAGGTGGAGAGCTAGGGCCATTAAATATGCAGAGAATTTTGACACCTGCAATGCAATAAGGTATAAAACTACCGTGTGAATTGATACTTGTAGAATAAGTACACTTGCCTGCGAGGCATATGAAGGTTGAAAGATACTACTTGTCTATGCACTGCTTCAGCAGGAAAAGGCCACTGTGCCTCTCTTTTTAAGCTTCAGCTGTGTTTCCAGGAAGTAAAATATTTAGGATTTATATTAACCAAAGGACAAAGATTAGCAGACCCAGAAAAGGTCCAGGCTATGGTAACCAGGCTGTGGTTACTCAACCAGTAACAAAAAAACCTGTTGCAAGGATTTCTTTGAGATAGAAAGATATGGCAGACTGGATATACCAGGGGCAAAGTAGTTCAGTAAATCATTTGCAGAGGGTACTGTTAAGGAAACTTACCTGTTGGGCCACCCAGGAGCCACCCTTTGGCAGTCACACTTGCACTACCTGAGCTGGCACTGAGGCCCCTTGGCAGCTCCATGCTCCGCTCTCCAACAGTCAGACCAGGTTTCCTTAGTGGCTTGACCCCAGGTTTCCCATAGCACAGTCTCAGTCACATCAATCCTTAAAATAACTGTAAGCACGGTGCAGTAACAAAATCACAGCTCGAGATGGTGCCTCCAGGAGGGAACCCAAACAAGCCTAAGTCCTCTCACTAGTCTAAGTGCAGGAAAGTCGAGTGTTGTCAGCTCCTGCAGTGTCTTGGAGTGTCCATGTGCCTGGCTGTGCCACAGGTCCCTGTGACCTTTTGTTCTGCGAAGGGTTGGCTCTGGCTCTTGCAACCAGAGGTCCATCTGCAGCTGGCACTGCAGTATTCCCTGAGCTGCCAGCACTGAATGGATTCCTTAACACTACCAAGATAGAGGATGTGGAGCCTGTGCCGTGGGGTCTGGAAACAGAAAGAGCTTTCCAAGCTATAAAGGAGCTTTGGCTCTGGCATTGGGATTGCCAGATTACTCCAATGCCTTTTGAACTATTTCTGCATGAGAAGACAGGCTTACGGGGCTTGTGAAGTCCTTACGCAAAACCTACATCAACAAGACTGCCCTGACTCTAACTACTCAACTCAACTGGATGCTGTAGCAGCAGGGAATAATTCCTATGTTAAAAGCAATAGCAACAACAGCAATTACCATGAAAAGGAGCAGACTTAGGTCTGAGTCACCCTACAACCATGTTTACATCAAGTGGACATGATTCTTAAACATGCTTCACAAGCATCATCCCCACAAAGAGCATACAGTTGTGAATAAATGATTTTAAATACACATATTATTTTGAGTTTGTTGTTTCGTTGTTTTTTTTTTAATCCAGAATTTTATTTCCTGCTCCCTTCAACAGTGAGCTGCATCATGATGTGCTCAGGTAGTGTTTCACTCCAGCCACCTACAGGGAGATAGGCATGATCAGTCTCGAGAGAACTTGGATCTAATCCCATTCTCCAATGGATCTTCATACATGAATGGAAAATGACACACAGGCCACACAGGAATGAGAAACCTAGAGGTACTTGAAGCAGAACCTCTACAACCCTTGGTGAATGCCCAAGCGGCAGAATTAACTTATATTAGGAAGAGCAGCTTGGTGGGGATGTAATTAATGAGTGACAATACTAATTCTAAATACACTTTTGGAGAGTGTCATACATCTACGCTACAGAAAGAACCATAGTTTCTTATGTCAGCAGAACAGAATGTATCTAATGGAAGTGAAATACAAGTGTTGCTGGAAGCTACCGAGCTTACAAGAGAAATTGCTTTAGTACACTGTCCAACTCATACCAAAGGCTCCTGTGAAAGAAAGAAATAATAAAACTGCTCAAACTTGTAGTCAGATAGATTTTAAATGGCCTGGAGTTTAGGAATAGTATTATGGGATAGCAAGATAATGGAAGTAACTCTCACCAACCTCTAGAGTGGTCATCAACAGAAGTGTTTGGCAGAGAATTACATCCAGCACCAGCGTCTTAGAAAATAAATAGCTGGAGACCACTTCACAAAAAACAATAAATTATAAATGAAACAAAATACAGCTACATGACATACAACTGGAGACGAAGGATTAACTAAGGTATTTTCAGTAAAATCCAAATTGGAAGTTAAATAGTTAGGACGATATACTGCAATATACTATTTCCTGTAAGTTTTAGGTAAGGAAATTGGATACACCATTCTCACATCAAACAAGTAGTGGATGGTCAACCAGTTGACTGTGATTTTTCATTTGTATTTGTGCACAGGAATCTATAATGTTGTACTCTACCCTATGGTAATCCTGTTAGCTTTGTTATATTTATATTTGGAATAATGCTGTACGTAAGGCAGCAGTTACAGAATGGGTACATAACCATATAAAAGCCCAGGGATTGTTACAATATGGATTGTAACCATATAAAAGCCCACAGATTTCTTGGTTCAGGGTCAATCCCCAGAGGCATCAGCTCAAATTGTTATCATATTATGATCAAAGCTGAAAGGAACCAGACATCTGAGACTGCTACTGAAAACTCAGAACCCAGGGTCAAGGCTGAAAGGGAAACTTGTCTGCCACCATGAGTGTGGCATGTCCAGGGAGTCAAAAGGCATTCTTTATTTCACTGGAGCCACCTGCCCTGGAGGGGCTTTGGTCACAGCAATTAAAGTCTCAGGTCATGCAAATAGGACTCCCAGCTCCTGAATGGTCAGGCAGGAAAGTCTCCTTAAAACTGCTTAGGCATTGCTCACTAGCTTTAAGGTTTTCTTCAGCCACAAACTTTATATTTTTAGAGACCTGCTGATATCTCATGGAAGTTGAAACAGCATTTTACTGAGATGCAGCTAGAGTATGTATTACCTCAGTACTGGTCAACTGCAGTAGAACAGCATCTCTTTGCTTAAGAAGTATTTTGTTCTAAACACTCATAGCTCAGCTGTAACTTGAGCCACCATGATGAACAGAGCCACAATGACAGATGAGAGTTAAACAAACATATCTTACTGAGAGGATCACTGCCTAAATTGCATAAAACTATAAAATACACAACCTTATGGAGGTAACAGAGGCTACTTACGCTAGTTTGATATGAAAACACAACATACCACGCATTAAAGCTGGTGGTTCCTCTCCAAAGGCTAATCTCTGAACTCTATCTTCTCAAGTAGCCAAAATGAAAGAAGGTAGTCTTAACAGGTTAGCTGTCACTGACTTCCTAATACCTGAAAGATCAGACTTGGAATGCCTAACTGGAACTGCTTAGCATTGAACTGGGAAAACATTAAAGGCAATTACCCAGGTATTATGGAAACACTGAAAACAGTAAGGTAGTAGAAACAATTTATCCCAGACTATTCATTTACCATCAATGATTTTTTAAAATTAATATTTTAAGATGTATTCTAACACTTTATTTTCAACTTTCCCACTGTAAGCTTCCAAGTGCAAATAATTTTCTGGCACAAAGTACTTTGCCCATCATCCCAGTCTGACCTACAAAAGTGAGAGCAAGCAGTACAAAGAACATATTGTCATTTTTATCTGCGGACTGCTGTAGATCAGCCCACAGAATAAACCAACACCCTCAAGTCTAAAAACCTGATAAAAAAATGTATCAGTCTCTAAATGCTCTTGGTAAAATAGAATATATTATCAACTTTGGACTGAAAGTTATGATATTAAGGGAGGGGAACTTATAGAGAACTTAGAACATCATTTTTGTCACTATTTTTAAGAGCACAAAGATGCTATAAACAGTTTAGTTTCTCCTTCCTGTGGACAGAGGATTCTGCCCCTCTTGTGAGAGTCCATCTGAAATACCGTGTACAGTATGCCCCAATATAAAGACAGACATGGAAATGTTGGACCAAGTCCAGAGGAGACCACAAAGTTGATAAGAGGACTGGAGCACCTCCCAATATGGAGACAGGATGAGAAAGTAGTGGCTGTTCAGCCTTGGAGAAGAGAAGGGTGTGTGGAGACCTCACAGCGCCTTCCAGTGTCTGAAGGGGCCTTACAGAGAAGTCGGAGAGGAACTCTGCATCACAAACTGTAGTGACAGGATATGGGTGGTGGCATCAAACTGTAAGAGGGGAAATTTAGGTTAGATATATGAAGGAATTTTTTTACAGTGAAGGTTTGGAGGCCCTGGCATAGGTTGCCAAGAGAAGCTGAGGCTGCCCCATTCCTGGAAGTGTTCTAAGGCCAGGCTGGATAGGGCTGGAAGCAAGGTGGACTAATGGAAGGTGTACCTGCCCATGGCTTGGAATGAGATTAACTTTAAGGTTCCTTCTAACCCAAAGCATCCCAGAGTTCATAAAATAGAGTTTTAAAAAAATTAATCTTTAAAATGTAATCCTTTAGTCGCACACCTTTAACTACATCCCCACACTGCTACCTATTGACGAATTCTGCACAGCTTGATGCGACTCACATTTTACAGCATGGACCTCTTACAAATTAAGACTGAAGCTCAGACAGCATCAAATTTCTTCAATTCCACACAAACTGCAGACATTTATTTGTGTGAGATCCTGAGGATCTCAAAGGACAGAAGGTAGAAAGAGACAACAGTAGGAACAAATCATAAAAATGAAAGAATAAGAGCAGGTAAGCAACCACTTTGATTTCAGTTCTTATTAAAGCAACAGCATATGGAATATGGATTGTACTGCAATACCTTGCATTTACTACGCGTCAAGAAGAGGTCTGGACAGGCAAGCTTTACAGCAAGGCATTGCATTCACACAGGAGAACTTCATAACATATCCAAAATCCCAACTTTAGAGAGCAGCTACTACCTATATAAGCTTTTTGTATCTTCATTTGAAATTGCTTGGAGGGTCTGTTTCCTCAGAAAATACTACATATGCATAATTCCCATGGGGTTTTGATTTTTCCAAAAAATCAGGTCAAGCAGTTTCAAGAAAGGAAGCAAGCAAATATCATGTATAAATCATAAAAAATTTCAGCTTTAACTATCTACTCTTAGAAAAGAAGTAACTGGTATTGCTCTATGCCTATGCATCTTTCAATATTGTGAGCATCATGTTAAGTCAAGCGATTTTAAGAGTGTTATCTCAATTTAAGGGTGAGCCTTTACATGGGGGTTTCTGTGTCTAAGTACCTGATTTATTTTTCATAGTATTGGAGGGTCCCCCGGCCCCGCCCCGCCGGCGCCAGAGCGAGAGCGGCCTTCGCGGGCACTACCGGAGGTCCGGCGCCTGCCGGTCCCCCGGGTAAGGAGGCGCGGTGGAAGCAGAGCGGGCAGGAGAGAGGCAGCTGGCTCCCCAGCACGGCGTCTCCTCAGGCAGGCAGCTTTGTGGGCCGGCGGGGCCTGAGGGGGAGAGGCGGGCGCCCCTCCCCCAGCCCCCTCCAGCCGAGGTGGTCTCACCTGGCCGGATCCCGGGGGAAGCGGAAGAAGGCCAGGTCGGACTGGGTGCTCTTGCGGGTGCAGTTGGGCGCCGCGCAGAAGTTCGGCATGGTTCCCCCGGCCGGCGCCGCTGCCCCTTTAAATCCGCGGGCCGGCTGGGGGGGAGGGTGCGGGTGTGGGATGGAGGAGGAGGAGGCGGCGGTGGCCGGAGGGGAGGTAGGGCGGGAAACGGCTCCACAGTGCTGTGAGCGGCCGGGAGGATTCAGCGCCGCGCTCCGCCGGGCNTATAAGCTTTTTGTATCTTCATTTGAAATTGCTTGGAGGGTCTGTTTCCTCAGAAAATACTACATATGCATAATTCCCATGGGGTTTTGATTTTTCCAAAAAATCAGGTCAAGCAGTTTCAAGAAAGGAAGCAAGCAAATATCATGTATAAATCATAAAAAATTTCAGCTTTAACTATCTACTCTTAGAAAAGAAGTAACTGGTATTGCTCTATGCCTATGCATCTTTCAATATTGTGAGCATCATGTTAAGTCAAGCGATTTTAAGAGTGTTATCTCAATTTAAGGGTGAGCCTTTACATGGGGGTTTCTGTGTCTAAGTACCTGATTTATTTTTCATAGTATTTTCTACTCTCTTTCATATTCTCTCACTCACACACTTTTTGCTCTACCAGTACACCACTTCTGCTTTTCACCCATGGGGAATTTCTCCTATCACTTCTGCTGTTGCTCATGATGCTTTGCCACCATTCCAGCAGTCCTGTGACAGTTTCTCCCTGTCGCAGGAGTGTCCCATTTCCCACGCACATACCTCATCGTCCAGCACCACATCGCCTAATACACAGAGCAGGACTAATAGACCTTCAATGCTCGAGCCAGTGCTGAGCCTGCGCGGGCCTCCCACAGCGCAGGGCTCCCCTACCTCAGCCCGTGGCTCCGGCACCCCTCCAGCTGCCCCACGTCTCACAGCCATACATCCCATCGCACCGCCTCACACACAGCCCTACCCTGCCCCCACGCCCCTCTCGACCAGGCACCCCCTCCCTGCCGCGTCCCGGAGCGGCGCCACTCCCGTCCCCACCACTCCCTCGAGGGGCGGCAGCCGCGGCCGCTGCCGCCCTGGCGCAGGCGCGGCCGCCGGCCCGCCTCCCGCCGCCACAGCCCGGAGGGTCCCCCGGCCCCGCCCCGCCGGCGCCAGAGCGAGAGCGGCCTTCGCGGGCACTACCGGAGGTCCGGCGCCTGCCGGTCCCGCGGGTAAGGAGGCGCGGTGGAAGCAGAGCGGGCAGGAGAGAGGCAGCTGGCTCCCCAGCACGGCGTCTCCTCAGGCAGGCAGCTTTGTGGGCCGGCGGGGCCTGAGGGGGAGAGGCGGGCGCCCCTCCCCCAGCCCCCTCCAGCCGAGGTGGTCTCACCTGGCCGGATCCCGGGGGAAGCGGAAGAAGGCCAGGTCGGACTGGGTGCTCTTGCGGGTGCAGTTGGGCGCCGCGCAGAAGTTCGGCATGGTTCCCCCGGCCGGCGCCGCTGCCCCTTTAAATCCGCGGGCCGGCTGGGGGGGAGGGTGCGGGTGTGGGATGGAGGAGGAGGAGGCGGCGGTGGCCGGAGGGGAGGTAGGGCGGGAAACGGCTCCACAGTGCTGTGAGCGGCCGGGAGGATTCAGCGCCGCGCTCCGCCGGGCCTGGGCCGCCTCCTTCCCACACTGCACCGCGCGCGCCCGCGGCGGGCACGACGCTGCGCGTGCGCGCGTGGAGCAAACCCGGCGGGGGCGCGCATGCGCGGAGGATCGGGGTCTGTGTGGATTTCACTGTGTGCGTGTTATGCGTGCTCTCTGTGTTACCCCGCGCGTGTTCATTGCACCGTGCGTGTGTGTGTGTGTTCCGCCGTCTGTGCATTACGCCGTGTGCACGGGCTATGCCGTGCGTGTGTAATGGCATGTGGATTTGTGTTACACCGTGCGTGTAACACCATGTGTGTGTTGCGCCGTGCATGTGATACCATGTGCTCGTGTGTAACACCAAGTGTGCATGCACATGCTACGGCGTGCGTTTGTTACACCATGGCCACTTCAAAACCCAGCGTAGGAGGGAGATCGTAACATTTTTTGTACAGACAAGCACTTTCCTCCACAGCTCTTTCCTCTCTAGTCTAACTTATTCATGTCAACCCAGTCTTCCTGCTCTTTCCTGACACATTATCCTTTTTTCCTTCATTCATGTATTTGCAGCCCTACATAGTTTTCTCATCTAACCCCCAGTCTCCAAGCACAGTACCTCCAGTTCTCCCATTAACTCCACTACTGGTTTCCCCCCTCTCTTTGCTCATAGCTGCTGGCCAGCAGCCACAGGTCTCCAGCCAGCCAGCCTCATTGTTACAGTTCTGATCATTTGTGGCTAAGTTTCCCTCACTGAGGAAACTCACAGAGGGATGAATGGAGCTGGGCAGGGCTGGTGTGCCTTCACCTGGGGCTGCTTCCAATCTGTATATATGCTACACTATGTCTGCTTTAAAACCAGTCATAGGGTTGACATTGAGGTCATAACATTGTTCTCTTGTCTTACTTTCTTTTGTTTGGCTCTAGGAGGATGTTGTTACTCTGCAGCGTGATGGATAATCCCACACAGAATCACTGAATCAATTAGGTGTGAAAAGACCTCTGCAAGCATTGAGTCCAGCCTATGACCAATCATAACCTTGTCAACTAGACCAGAGCATACCTTACCACCTCCCTTGGCAGATCCTTCCAATATCTAATCACCCTTTCTGTGAAAAAAATTACTCTGATGTACAACCTAAACCTTCTCTGGCACAGCTCAAGACCCTGTCTTCTCATCCTGTCACTGATTGCCTGGGAGAAGAGGCTGATCCCCACCTTGCTAAAACCTCCTTTCAGGTAGTTAAAGAAGTAATGGTAAAAACCACAAGCTTTTTAAGTAATGAAATAATTAGATAGAGGTTGTACTGGTCAGAAGCCATTATTAGGTAAAAAATAAAATAAAGCTTAGAAAACAAAACAATATACAGAAAACTGGATGGTAGGAGGTAGGTAAGGGCTCCATCACCAAATATGTCCTGTTTAAAAGTAGGTAGAGCGCCTGTGAAATTATAAATGCTGATGGCAAGTGATGATTGTTTCAGGTGTATTACTGCTGTAGTTTTAAGAATTCAGCTGTGATACATCTTTTATGTATCTTCACATAAAAAGTCCTCCTATCCTGGAGATGTGCTGGGCTTTAGGAATGATAATCCAAATACACAAAATGGTCAAAAGTGTAAGTTTTCAAAAGAATGTATAAAGGAAAAAACAACAAAAAAACCCCTACTTATTTGATTCCTTTTGAGCTTCAAATATTTTAGCTTTCTTTGTTTAGTATGAGCAGGATTAAAGCTCTTTTACATGAGGAAGTCTTGTCATCAAGTGCTCTTGACCAATTCTGATAACATCAGTTTATTTGGTGTTAATTGTTTGCCTGTAGTCTACCTTGGGTATGTAGCTGAAATAGTTTTGAGTAGTCATTTAAGCTAATGCTAAAGATAACTGTAGCTGCATCCCATTGGTTTTACTTTACTTGGCAGTAACCAACATTCATGGACAGTGAACTGTGTGAGTTAATCAGAAAAGTAATCTTTTTTAAAATAAACTCGGGTTAGATTTAGTCCAGATAGCTGCCATCTGATCTGTGGTGCAGATTGCATAAATGTTCATGCTGATACAAGGAAACACACACAAAAAAAGAGCAGGATTATTTTCAATTGTAGTAATAGTATAGGAACACAACTGTGTAATGTTAGAGTGAATTTTAAAACACTTAAAATCTGTTTCAGTAGGAAAAAATTACTACTTCTCACAAAACTAATAAGAAAATTGTATATTCTGCCCAATACTGGAAGACCATTTCTCCTCCAAATTGCTTCAACAAACAGAAGTACTGGCATGCTAAAGTCCTTTTTGGGGCTCAGAGCAAGCCAGACCAGAATGTTACCATGGCAGTATTAAAATTAAATTAGGCATTGCACTTACTTGTGAGCTGCCACTTCTGACCAAAGTCTCAATTGATATTGGTTGTATCATTTGAAGCACTATAGAAGTATGTTATGGCTGCTACGTTCCAAATGGGTGTATATTTGCATAGGAGCTATCCTAATGAAAAGAAATGAAGGCAAGGACTTCTTAATAAAGTGGACTACTGAGGTCTGCTGGATGGTGGGTTTTATGTGGAGACTACTCTTAAGTGCTTTCTAAGTAATGGAAAGAAAATGGACTTAATAGTTTTCAAAACCCAGTAGTAATACTAGAAGCACTTTATTTAAAAATAAAAATTAATTTACATTACTACTTAGTTGGAAATTTCAAAAAATTATCTTCTGTTGTAGAGTGCAGAAATCCCTGAAACCATTCTTCCTGCACAGTAGCCTCTGAAGTGTACATATATATTTTAAATAATCCTCTTGATTATTCAAGTCTTATTTACAGTATGTTTCCAAGTATGTCTGTAAAACATTTAACAAGGATTACATACTATATTAGTGTTGAACATATAATCTCTGTTCTGATAAATTATTCTTAAAGGAATTTTGTGTGTTCGTGCTGCTTTTTCCCCCATGTCTTCAAAGGTTAGCTGTATCTTAAATACAGGATTTTCTTCCACATAATAGTGGGTATAAAATTATTTTTTTTGTGTGCTTCTGGAAATGGACTGTATGTCTCTTTTCCAAGGTGAAAGTTGGTATGCCTTAATTTTCTGAGTACTGTTAGTGTACTCCTGCAGGTTTCCTGCTATGAAAAATTTATTTGCAAGACAATATTTAAAGTCTGAAATGCTTCCATAATTCTTTTTATTACTACATTTCTCTTCCAAGCCTTAAGCCCCCATTGTTGGGATAACCTGAGTATAAGACCTAAATGGACATCAGGGTAATCCCACAGAGCTAGTTTTGTAGATTTGTATCCAGAAGTATCTATTCACAGTAACTCTATGAACCCCATGATACTTCTGTCCACTTCACAGAATCACTAGATTGGAA
>VYZR01059547.1:12637-33868 GCA_013400675.1 Oxylabes madagascariensis
CTTGTTTCTAGGTGGCATTTCCCAAGCATCCATATGAACTGTCTGAACGTATTTTCTGGAGCAGGTGTTTTGGACAGACAACCAGTAGGATTTTTTTCAAAGGACTTTGTGAGCCACCCGCTCTCCCCTACCTGCCCCAACTACTCTGTGCAATAAGAGAACAACCAGATGGCTGTTGGCTGCATCACTCTTTCTGTCCTCTCTATTGTTGTCTTGCTTATTGTTGAGTGGAGAGCAAGGCAGAGGACAGGGACAGTGGCTCCTAGCTACTTGGATTCCAGGGAATGAGAAGGACCCAGTGTTTGGTTGGTAATAATTGTTATGGTATATGTTGAATGGAAGTACTTCAATGCAGTGCCCAAGGGAAGGGTGGTGGCTGATACCGAAATGCTGTGGTGGGATGTAAGGCATTACAGTGAGGTAATGATGACGGCAAAGCTTAGTAACAGGAGTGCTGACAGCATGCTCCAGTTACACCACCTGCAAGGCAGCTCAGAGGGCTGTGGCAGCAGTCTTAAATAGGTCCTGTCTTAGATAAGGAATCTGTCCTCACTCCACCCCTGCCTACTTTCTCAGCCTTCTTTACACTGCTTCCTTTCCTTACTACCACTTCCCTGTGAGCCCCTTCCTTTCCACAGCTGAGCTGCTCTCCCCAGGGCTCCCTACCACAACCCAGAGTGCTCTGCGACTTCAGCTGGCCAGAGCATCTTACTGAAGGAAACATTGGGACAGGGGGAGTCAGGGTGCCCCTCTGGCAGAGGGACACAGGCCATGTACAGGTCAGCTTTGCTGATCTCTGGGAACCTGTCAAACATGTGCAAGCTGCAGGCATGGGGCTAGGAATGGAAGAGTTCTTGTTTCTGCTTCCTCCCTGTTTGTCACTGGTGCATGGCCCAGTCTCTTAACTTCATGGCAAGGGTGCAAGTGAGATGGTGACTTTGACTTAGAGCACTTGGAGCTATAAGGCTCAGACATGTCCTTGTTTGCTCGTGAAAGCTACCTGCCACAGGCTTGAAGAACAGGTAGCTTGGTGCTTCTTTCAGAAAAAAATAAGGAAAAGTGTGTTTTGGGGGAACCACTGTAACTGAGCAGCTGACATGGGAAAAAAATACTTTATTCTGAATGTTTCATTAAGGCACTCATGGGCAATTTTGAGCTAAAAGCTGAGGTATGTTAGCTTTAATAAAGTATTTATAATCCAAGGATTACTATGTTTACATAACCATTGTGCTGTCAGGCTTTGGAGTGGCACCTCCTCTCCTGTGTATGACTGTGGAGAAGTGTGGGGCCAGTGCCACTGTCCAGCACAATCGACATTCCTGGAGATAAGGGCATTTTCAGATGGATAATAAATAGACCCAGCCCTCTCCAGAAATCCTTGAATAGAATATGGTCCAAGTATTGTGAATACTAGGAGAAGCAAATGCATGAAAATATTTTCTTGCTTAGAACAAGAAAAGTAAAGTAATTTATACACACGCACAGAGGATTATATGTATATAAAATGTGCATGTAGAAGACCAGTAGTCAAAGCCTTAATAAGTGTAATGTGACCAATACTGTACCATTGACTATAGCTTTATTGCAGGCTGTATAAAATCATGTTATCTCTGTTTTGGTTTTGATTTTTTGATTTGTTTTATTTTAGCTCTGCTTTGTTTCTTTTTTCAAATTTTGTGGCCTTTTTACAGGCAAGACCTCTGATCTCAAGCTGTTTGACCATGCAGGTCTGGGGAAGTGAGCTCTGCTAGATGGGGTGTGTGTTTGTCCTTCTCTTCCTTGCTCCAGTTCAAGCAAAATTAGTGACTTGGGTCTGGAAATAAAAATGTGACATCAATCCCTGTGAAACAGAAGCAAAGTTTCTGCTGACAAGCATTAGTTCACTTTTCCGGTCCTTTTAGTGGCAGCAATGGCTCTAGAGAAAAGTGACTGTAACAGGTTCCCGTGTACTTTAACATGTTTGTTCCACGTTCTGGTAATTTCCCACCCACCCCAGACTGGTTTGGTGCAGATGCCTGCAATGTGGTTTGACAGATCTACTACACTTGTTAGTGTTAATCCAGGTGTCTTTTGTGACTGTGTGTTCACAAATGTTGTACTGTGCATTCCAACCAATGATCTATGTAGAATATTTCTGCTGCACTGACTGGACTTTACAGTCAATAATTCTAAATGAGTGAAATTTTCATAAGAAAAAAATGTCAAACCCTCTGATGTGTGAATATGTATTCTGGTCTTTGTGTGGTTTTACATTTCACTTACTAAAATAATTTTTAGATGGGGAGAAGAAGAGGGTATTGGGAAAATCACAAATGTACCTGTGCCCAGAACAAATCTCTGCATTCATTAAAGACTGTGGATTCAGTTGCACATTCTGTTGTATGCATGCATTTTTGACTTCCTCAAAGGGAGGAAATTTCTTTTTACATTCCTTGTTCTGCCAACTGTTGTTTGTGTCTACTGCTAATACCAGGAAGGGACTTTCCGTGGGCCTTTAGATTTGTATTGGCAATTGCAATCAAGGGAGCATTTCGAAAGTGGTGCAGAGAAACAAGTTGGCCAGCCAAAGGGCTACATTGTTCCATGTGTTGCTCACACTTTAGGGGGCTGAGATGCAGATCTGCAGTGATAAGTCAGGGATCTGGGAATTAGTCCATAAGTATTTTTCAAAGGACTAGCCCATTTGCTACACTATAGCCCATGGCCTTCAGCAGCAGGTCGCAAAGACCCAGAGACATGAAGAGTCCTGTGCGAAGGACAGTGGGATGAGGCAGATGTTCCTTACTGCTAAGTTTTAGTCCACGTTCCATGTCAGCAAAATGCTGCTAAGGCAGCACTGAAAATGCTTTTCTTCCTCTTTCTGTCCACTGCTTGATGTCAACCCTGCTTGCTAAGGACCACGTCTGTGTTCTTTCCCCAACACACACCTAATTCATTTATGTCCCACCACCCAGAACAGTTCTTGTGGTGTGTCACAGCTACCCAAACCTTCATGGTATCTGAATTTCGTTCCAGCTGTTCCCAAAGGCAAAGCAGCAATGGAGATGAAGTAAGGAATAAGCATCCCCGTGTAGCTTCCTTCACCAGAGTACAATGGCACCGTATGAACCAGTGGCACAACTTACTTCAGACAAACAATGATGCTTCAGACCAGACAGTTTCATTGGTCTCAGCATCAAGCCAGTAGAAATCTTCCACTTTGTCCTGGCATTTCCAGCAAATGCTCTGGCAGACGAGGTGGTTGCCTTAGAAAGCAGAAGCAGGATTCCCCTCTGTGACTCATTTTAAGCACACTCTTAGAGCCAGAAGCTACCTTATTTGTCATGCAGCTGGTGGAAGTGATGAGGCTCCAGTGCCCTGAAGACCAGCTTCCCAAGTGCATGCCAGAGCCTGCATGTGCTGGGACCCAGCCAGTTTGTCTGAGTCAGCCCAAGAGAAATGCCATCATCTCTTCCTCTTTGCAGGTCCTGCATGTATTAGCAGGAAGAGAAGCTTATCCTAAAAGGAGCACTAACATGTTACTGCATGCAGGGATTTTTCATGAAGAAGCACGAAATGGTGAGTGGGAGTTGGGTCTTTGGATGGAGGTCAGAAAGCAGGAGAAGTGAGGCCACTGGACCACCTATCTATTGGTTTAAAAGCTCCCTGGGGGTGTTTGCCCTCCTGTTCTCTGCCCCAACCAGATCAATCAAACTCACTAGTTCTGCTCACTAGCTCATCATTAGCTCTGCCTTTCCTTACAGTACAAGAGATGGCTTCAGATACCTGCTTGGATTTTAGCATCTGCCCCAGCTATTCTGTCCTGGAGGTGTTGTCCGATTTTAGGGCAGTTGGAGCAAAGAGGAGGTTGGTGCCCTAGATTATGAAGCAGACCTCTGCAAGGTCATTCTCATGGGCAGGTGTCAAGAGAACCCTGTCATTGTTCCAAATGAAGGAGCATTTTTGCATCCAGCTTAGGATATGTTGACTATTATCCCAAATATTATCCCCTGCGTGGTTATTTATCCTCTGAGAATGTCCTGTGTTCTGGAGCTGTTTAGTAAGAGAACATTTTTTCACCGCCCTGTGCTTCTCATGCAGTTGTTTGTGAATAATTGATAGATGTTGTTTGTCACCATTTTGTTCATTGCCTCAGATGAATCAGCATCCTAGTGGGCAGGAAGGACATGAATGTGAATCATCCCCTCCAAGACCTCCAGATGTAAGCCATTTTTTAACTTGTTCTCAACAAAGCATACATGCTGCTGAGTTGCAGGACTGGCTCTCTAAGGGCAGCCTTAGACTAATGGAAACCTCAAGATAATCTCCCCATTTTGCCTGCGCCTCATACGTGATTGCTTTTTCTGCTTGCACGTCTATCCATTTGATGCAATCCCAGATGAGCAGTCAGCAATGGTTTGCTGTTGTTTTAGAGTACACAAGTATTAGAGCTGCAGCCTTCATGGGAAAAAATGGAGGGACAAGGAGGGATGGACCTGAGATGTGGGCAAATATGGTATTTCCATCAAAATAATGCTGAATATTTCCAAAGGGAGATGGGAATTCTTGCACACCGTTTTCTCTGCAGTACTCAAATAGTCTCTGAGTGCCTTATGACAACCAATCACAGAAATTATATTTTGCCACTAGGACTTTTATATGACCATGATGCAGGAGACAACAAGTATCTATGTAAATGAAGGTCAAGACAAACACAACAAACTGAACATCCAAAGGCCACAGGAACAAAGAAGCCCTAGAAGAAAGTCATCTGTGGTGGAATATTTTATGAAAACCATCTGGCCTCTTACTGAAAGAAGGGCACCAAATTGTAGCTAGGGGCAGAAATAAGAGACACTACCCTTTTTCTAAATTAATTCATTTTAATAAAGAGCATCTAAGTCCCTACAGTGATACTGATGGTAGAAAAGAGCTGCCAGAGAGTTGGTGGCAGTCTCCAATGCTCAGGTAAGTGATCTCCTTGCAACAGCCTGCAAAAAGCATGAATGCATTCTTTTCATTTGGCAGACAGGCTGCAGGACACCCTTCCCCTTCAGCACCGTGAGCCTTCCCGAATGGTGGTGTGCTGTGACTGCTCTGGAGCTCCTTGCAGGCAGCAGCAGTGAGCACAGTGGATGACAAAGGCAGGATCCTTGCCCAGGAGGGACAGCCCTTCCCCCAGGGTGCTGGCCACAGGCTCTGCAGACCTACTCTACAATGCAGCAGCAGATGTGGGCACTGCCCCAACCCAAATTAAATAACAGCTCAAATCTTCATAAATAGATTTTTGTTTATTGGATCATGAATGTACACACATGCAGCACTATCCAGCTGCAGAGCATGGTCTTGGTGGGACATGTGCTGCAGGAGCAGCCACGGGAGCTGTGTTGGTGAGACAACCAGCTGTTGCAGCCACTGCACTCAATGATCCTGTGACAGTGCAAGAGGCTGCAATGTCACCCCGGGCCTCCAGTGATGTGGTGGAGTTCTGGGAGGCTTCAGAGGTCTCTACTTCGTGCATCTACCTGAGTTTGGACTGCCTACCTGAAGGCCTGGGAAAGGTGGGCCAATGCTCCTGCTGTTGACTTTAGTAAAGAAGATGTAAAGGAATAGCCAGTTTCAGGACTCTGGAGAGTGGATCAGTGCTTTTCAGCGGGGGACAGCACAGAGCTGGTAGGCAGGAGGTACATTGCCTGTCCCACTCAGAGTTGGGGTTATGTTGAGATCCTGGGGGTTGACAACAGACTTCAAAGTAAAGTTCTGCAAGATGGTGACTATGAGTAAGAATATCTCCATTCGTGCCAGGCCCTCTCCAGGGCATATTCGTTTTCCTGAAAGTGAAAGCAGCAAATAGAACTCAGTGGGTGTTTCTGAGTAGACTGGAGTTTGCTCTAAGCAGCTGTGTTGCACAGCTTTGTTTACCACACACAGCCATAGCAGTGGGATGACTGTCAGGGTTACCAAAAGACATTTTCAAGAGTGTTGGTAAAAGACCCTTGACAGTTTGGATGGGGGTGTGAAGGAACAACAGGAGCAGGAGAAGACTTAACCGTGGAGGGAGCATCACAGGAGTCAAGATGAGAGAGCAGGGTGGCATAAAGCACAGGTGAGAAAATGGAAGGTTGGGCCTATTGATATAGGTGAATGGTAGCATGTAGCCTAAGAGGTACTTAAAAGGTGCTGGGGAAAAGTGAAGCTACCACACAAAGAATTGTTCAGGGTGATTTGGGTGGTTGTGTAGGAAGGTGACAGGTATTTTAGTGCCAGCGGATCCCATTCGCATCGTTACATTGACAATTCCTAGCCTGAAGAAGATGGGAGATGCCACTGGAGATGGGAGCAGCAGGGAGGAGTTATCCACAGAGCAGTGAACCCCAAGGAAGCACCAGTGGGACTGTGTTGGGAAGAGGCAGTTGTGTGTGGCAGGGAAAGTCAGGGCGGTCACCAGAGGAGGCTGACACAAAGAGGAAAAGAGCAAACCTGTGCTTTACCTGCTGAGAAGGGCATGAAGAAGTCACTCTTCTTAAAGGTGCCGTTCTTGTTCAAGAAATGTTCAGGATTGAATTCATAGGGGTTTGGAAACTCTTTACTGTCATGGAGGACAGAACTGAGGACAGGGTAAATCGTGGTGCCCTGAAGTAACACAAGAAGAGCAGAACATGAAAGGCAGGCAAATTAGATCACTCAATCTGACTGCCTGCCAAGTTGAGATTGTGCTTCCCTGTATAACCCTACCAGTGCCTTTGGTTTCCCTTTGGGGACCCTTCTTCAGACGAGACAGCTTTAGAGAGACCCTACTGATTGTCACTGCAGTTGTTGGCTGCTCTTCCTGAATTCTCCCTCATCTCCAGAACATTCATCCTTACCTTGCTCTGGTCATCAGGGGACACCCCACCTAAGTCTTCTCTTTCTTGGTTTTTCACAATAATGACCTTGTAGATGCACCGTGTCCCTTCTTTTCTGCGAGTCCGAAATATCAAAAGCACACAAGGTTTTGGAAAGAAGCTCCTGTGGAATTCCTCTCTCCTCACAAATTTCTTCTGCCACAATCCTCTACCTTCCCACTTCCCGGCCAGCCATTAACAGGGGCTGGAGCATTCAGCAGCAGTGACACAAGAGTTCTCTGCTGGTAGCTGAGCAGTTTTCTGGGTCCTGCCTTATGATTCTACATAGCCAGCTGGAAATCACGCCACCAGCAGCCCATGTACTGCTGTTTCCCAGCTGCCCACAGCAACCCAGAAGAGCAATGAGCAATCCTGCATGGGCCAGGCCAAGCCATGGGCTGCTCTAGCCCACCAGCCCACCTCTGGCAGTGGCCAGCAGAGACTGCCTCAGGAAGTGTGCTGGAACAGAGCAAACAGGTTTGGCTTGTTCCATTCAATGCAAACATACCCTACAGCATTTTGTGGCTCAGAGTCTTTCTGTGCTCAATAACCAGTAACTGACTTTGCTCCCAAGTATGTGCACAGGCTGTCCTGGATGGAGGTGAGGAGCTCCTCAACTTTGCTGCCATTTGTGTGAAGAATCACTGCTCTGGGTGTTTGTGAACCCACTGTGCTTCTGCAAACAGGTAAAGCTACAGAGCAAGGGAACAAAAATGTTGGTCAGAGCTGCTGTTCTAGTCTTGGCCCATGGAGCATCAACAAGGGAGTGCAAGTGAGCTACAGCTGCCTGTAGCTGAAATAAAATCCTCACAAAGGGCTAGGTGAAAATAAGGTCAGGCCACAACAGTTCTAACTTGTGACTGACAGAACTGCTGAACTAGAGGGAGCTAACCTTAGGAATGACATAGTCTCTGAATTTGGTGTCTTTGGTCACAGTGTGAGGGAGAGCCAGGGGGATGAGAGAGATGAAGCGCTGGATTTCGTGGACCACGGCATCTGTGTAGGGCATCTGGGTCCGGTCAGCCACACAAGGTTTTCTTGATCGTCCTACTACCTGGTCAATCTCTTCTTGAACTTTCTCTGTCACAAGAGACACAAACCATCAAATGGGTAAATAAAACCAAACCTATCTAAATAGGTTGCCCTAAGCTGTTGACAAATCACAGATGGCAGGAGCATTAAGTTGGTTTTGATGTTGACTGGAACACAGCTTCACTGCTGCCCATGCAAAGAAATTTCTCCTACTGATTTGGCTAAATAAAGGTGTGGACACAGTCAGGTCCCAGAGAGAGAGAGAGATGAGGGGAAAGTCTGGGAGAAGGATGTGGTGTTAGTCATGTGCCCAGCCCAGGGGAATAGCTAGAGAGGAAGAGGTCACAAACTGGTACCTTGTATCTTTGGATATTTGAGAAGAAGCAGAAGCCCATATCGTACAGTGGTGCTTGTGGTCTCAGTTCCAGCAATGAACAAGTCGAAGGCACTTGTTATCAGGTTCTTCAGGTGGAAACTGGAATTGGGACGATCTTTCTCCTAAGGAAAAGGCTTTGTTTTTTCTCTGGCTGAGCTGAGAGAGGTGGCCCTTTCTCATGTCATCCCAGACTTTCCTTTTCTCCTAGAGTTGTTGCATTTCTCTGCTAAGGTGCAGCAGCCATCTGGGGCATTGCAATACTGCCTTGAGCAGTAAACTCAATACCAACCTTCTTTTTTAAGCTGTGTACTGATTGGCACTCCATCGCTTGTTTGCTGTGCCAAATGCTTTCCAGTGAAAGAACTGCAAGACCAGACTGAAAAAGTCCCTGTGTTTTGGTGAAAGCAAAGGAAGCTCTCCCTCTCTGAACAGCTGCAGGTAGTGGTGGCTGGTGAGCACACAGACCCAGAGCTATAAGCTCTAATACAGACAATATCTGGGGTATTGTTGCTGTTTCCCCATTGCACAGCTGACCTGGAATGGGTCATCCCAATGTCTGTGTTATTTATGAGAGGGAAGAACTCAGCATAGGTGTGTTTGGGGACAAGCTGGGGCCATCTGTCTCCTTACCTCCTGCATTTTGCTGAGGAAACAGTCGATGAAATCCTGAGGGGAGTTGGGATCTAGGGAGGTTTGGTGCAACTTCACCTCCTCTGCTACAAAGGCTTTTAGAGCATCAAATTCTGCAAATATATTGTTGTGTGGGCCAGGCAGGTAATCCAGGATATTTGAGAACATCTGGTAGAGCTGGAAGGAAGGAAACAGGTAAGTCCCTAGTATGACATTTGCCCCATCCTTTGATATTAGCCAAAAGCCCAGGAAAGCCACAACCCTGTCAGCTGAGCCAAGCAGAAGGACTATGAGGCTGGGCAGTCTGGCAGGGCCTGCTGAGCAGTAGTAGTAGTAGTAGTAGGAACCTTAGAAGTGTAGAAAAGGGGTGTCCAGGACTGTTGGGAAGCTGCACTTAGCTGGCAAAGCCAATTCCAGCTTTGGTAAGGGAGTTTCTTGCTTTTGAATGAAATGTCCTCAGTGCAGCAGAGCATTGATGGGGTCCTAACTAGAAGACTGAAATGGAACTTCATTGGGAAGGAGGCCTCCTGCTCTCCTGGGAGAATGTTGCCACTGTGAAATGCCTACTGAATGTACCTGTCCCCAGTGGGAGTTCATCATCTCAAAGATGTTGTTCATGTTGTTCATCAGAGCCAGGAACTTCTTGTCTTTATAATCATATCGTTTCCCAAAGACAATGGAGCATATGACATTGGAGACAGAACAGCTCAGCATGAAGGTTGGGTCAAAAGGTGTTCCTGTGATTTCAGAAGAGTTACAGACTATTAAAAAAAATCCCATTAATTGTTGTAGGCTACTGTGAGTAATCTGAACTTTGGTTGTTAGTGGAAATATCAGATCAGTCTCTGAGTTACTCAGAAGGGTCCTCCAAACAGAACAGAACATGATCACAAAATTATTAGAGCTTTGTAAGGAGGGGTAGCTGGTACATGGACCAAATCCGTTGGAACTTCATTCCTTGCTAAATATGTGAGGTCCCTTAATACAGCCTATTTTTTTCAAACATAAAATACATTAAAAATGGACTATACCCTTTGTTTTGTTGATCTCTTCTAGCAAGTAGTCAGATTCCTCCTGTATCCTCTCTTCAATGCTCCTCTTCCCCATTCCAAAGTTCCGCAGAGTGGTGAGGGAAAACCGCCGGACTTGTAACCATGGCTCATTGTTGCTAAAAACAATCCCTGCAGAGGAAGAAGGAAGAGGGAAGACCTGTTTTGGGCATGTTGGGTGTGAGATGACCAGTGGCTCATGGTGACAGTGAATCTTGCCCCTGGAGAGCCCTGACATGGTAGCATCACAGCATACTATGGTTTGGAGGTTCTGTAGTTCAACTGTGTGCTTTTGTCCTTCTCCAGTACATGCCCAACATCCTTGTGAATAATTCATCACTCACCTGTACACAATTTCCCTCGCTGCAGCTGGTGGCTGCTGTCCCTTGCCATTTCCCTGCCCATCTTTGAGAACACTCTGGCTCCCCTTCTCTGTTACCTCACACCCTTTGAGTGGTGGGAGTCAGCAATTACAGCCCTCTCTGGCTTCCTCTCTCCGAGTGGATTGCACCCACCCCTTGCAGTTTTCCCTCATGCAAGGTACACTCCAGCTCTAATCTGCTGAATGCATCCTCAGCCCTTCCCTTCTCCTTCAGAAGGAGCTCAGTCAGCAAACATACCTAATCCATTGTTAGCCCTGTCTCCAATTGGCATGTGTCCTCTGGAAGCAAACTCGTCCGCACGATCAACCAAGGCTTCTTTCACCACATCATGTCCATACAGCACCACCACTGGGTCAGAGCCCAGGTGCACTGTGAACACTGGTCCATGCTCTTCACTGAGCTGTAAAAATGCAAGAGAGAATATGGCCATGGAGCAAATAGTGAGGAAGAGTGGGAAAGTCTCCTTGCTGCTACCTCTCACAGCATGCAGTTAGCTTCACGCATTGGTAACATCAAGATTTGGTTCTCTCATGGTAAATGTGGCTATGGAGATGGGTCCCACTTATCAGGCCCTGAACAGCATGGCAACAGCAATGAGGGGAAGCAGCTGCAATCCCCATGACTTTTCTGCTCCTCTGGAATTGCAAGTCATCAAGCCATAACCACAGGTTGACCCCATGCACAGGTCCCAAACATTTCTCACCCACAGCGGAAAGAGAGAAGTGGCCTTACCTTCTGGAGGGTTTTGGCCAAGTTACTTGGTTTCACCTGCAGTAGATTACCTAGAATGGGAAGGGGAGCTGGTCCTGGAGGCATCTTCCCCTTTCCAGACCTTCCCTTCCATGCTGCAAAGGAGAGCAAGCAAGCAATGCAAACCAGGAGGACAACAGTGACTCCTCCCAGGAGCTCCATTTTCTTCTGTGGCTCAGGGGGAGTGATTCTGGCTGTCAGAATCTGAGTTTATATACTGAAGGTCTGTGTTAGCTCAAGAGCAGATTTAGGGTCACGTGGCTGGGTCAGTCAGTGGCTAGTCAATCATTTGTTAGATTGCCATGTGTTATGAAACTTAAACTTTTATTGGTATTAATTACTCATTGAGGACACACCTTATCTCAAACAACTGCAGATGCCAACAGAGGTTAGGAAATCTGTAATGTGCTCACAAATCTTGTTTTGTTTTGTTTCATCTAGAGTTAATTGTTAAAGAGATCATGCTAGGGGCACACTCTCCTACTGACGTGCTCACAGACATTCACTGTTACAAGAGCATCTTCCAAGTACTTCAGTGACATTTGGGTTTTCTGTTCTTCAGTATTGATTGTGCAAGCCCTCAGTGGTGTGAGCCATCCTTTGTTGTTCCTGAAATCTTCCTGTCATTATTAGTACAGTTCGCACTGCATGTGATTAGTCAAAGGACATGCAACTGCGTATTCCTCAGTGCACAGCAATAGCCACAGTCTCTCGCCCTAGGGGTGTCCGGTTTCACAAGAGAGGAAAGTATAAAATATCTATCTAGCAAGGCCAGAAAGGTCTCCAGACATGACAATAGACAATAAAGGACTTGCTGGGTGAGACAAAATGAAGATGTAAGAAAAGGGGACAAGGCCTTGAGACTCTGACCTCTTCAAGGTCTCCTAGAGGAGAAAAAGAGAAAGACAAAGAGAGAAATCCAGAACTTGAGAGAGTCTTTGGGAAATGGCTTCCCAAGCTGGGACAGAGATGCACTTGTCCAAGGCTGGGTAGAGGCTATTGCAACCTGGCAGCTAGTCCTTGCACTTACCAAAGAAGCTCATCCAACCTACTGCTGGGAACTGGCATGCACAGATTCTTGTTTTGTTGATGTTTGACTATACCATGAGGAACTAGTGCCCTGGAAGTTCCCTAGGTGCTCTGGGAGACAGTAGAGCATGTCTGGTGTGTTGCAAGGGCTTAAAAAAGAGCTGGAGGCTTCCTGCCCAAGATTACTCAGGGCCTGTGTACTGGCAGAGTCGCAAGAGCAGTGGCAATGGCTGATAGAAACAACCCTCAGCGCTGTGCTCAGCTTGTTCAGCCTGGCCTTAACTCTCAGTCTCTCCTGAACTGTAACCCATTTGCAGGCAAAATTGATCAGAAGGTGTTGAAAGGATAGGGGATGGGGACTTGGTGGGAATTAGCAAGAGGTCTGGGTGAACTAAGTGCTTCTGATGACTTGGGAAGGCTGACCTGGAACAGAGACTAGACAGAGCTAAGATAATAAAGTAGGTGTTTATCAAAAGGCCTTTAAGGATATACCTTGGGCAGTACAAGAGCCTGGCCAGGGCTACACCCAAGGTGGACCCAAAATGGTCACAAAATGGATGACCAGTCACGAGGTCTCACACATTTATAAGTCAATTTTAGTCTATTTGCATATGGGGTTTAACTGTCCAATCACAGCTTCAGATTATGAAGTCCCATCCTTTTTGTTTTCTCTCTTCAGTCCACCATTGTTTATGCTTTTGGGCCTGAAAACTTGTAACGGCCGTCCTTGGTCTCTATCTGGAAAAGGATTTGTTTCGTCTACCTACTCTGTGAAGAGAGCTTACTAACACTTAACATGAGGCTCAGAACTACACCCCCAGGCAGCACAGAATCTGAAAAACATGAAAGCTAAAACTTAAAGCATCACTTTGTTGGGGTGTGCTGTGTTTGCTGTACTGCAGTGTGTTAATGTGACTTTCCCTTTCACTCAGAGGAGCTAGTGAAGGTCTCATCCCTTGGAAAAGTTTTTGTACCTTCCCTACAGAAGGGAGTTCTAAGTCATCCTTGTTCTGTTGTATAGGTGCAATAATTTTCTAGTTGTTCTTTTTAAATCTCATTTTACTTCTTAGAGAATCATACTCAATACTTTGGCAGAAAAACTGAATTGCCAACAGCTTTTGACTAGTTGCTGATTTGCTGGCCAAATTCTTTCCATGAACTGTCAGGGCAGTTCATGGAAGTTCATGGAGATTCATGGACTTTCACCTAATGAAAGTGAAGTTCATGAGAGTTTGCACTGTGACATGAGGTAACTGCCAGCTACCAGTCTTCATGACCTTGCCACCTTGTCTACAAAGTTCCCCTGTTCCCATGACACTCATTGATCAGACTAGTGGCCCACAGAGATGTTTTCTTCCCCTACACTCATCCTCTGCATGTCCTTCCTGTTTGTGGTGGTCTTGGGTGCTATCTAAACTGGTGCTTACAGCTGAGTCACTGTAATGCATGAGAACTACCAAATGGGTGAGGAAAAGTTGTCTGAGGGAGAGAGACTTGTTCGTTTCATTTCAGCTAGGCTGCTTTCCACTTTCCATAACAACTTCTTTCAAACAAAGCATTTAATTTCCATGAATTTCAGGCTCATTTGAAGAGCCTCCCATCCCTACATGATCAAACACAGCTGTTTGGTGTCTGTGTAGGAACTAGGAAAGGGCAGTTATCTGAAACCGTTCTCAGCACAGATACTCCTTGGTGGATCTACAGCACTTCTGGGGTTGTTTCAGGTGGAATTATTCTTCAAGTCCATGTAGACATTTTTGCTATCAGCATAAGTAGGTATTGATGAGTTAAAGTGTAATAAAAGTACTTCCCTATAGCTCCAAAGTACTTTACTGATTTTTACCCAATTATCAGCAGGTAATGCAGTCAAAAGAAGCATTTGGCAGTCATGCAGTGATGATGTGATTTGGGCATGCACAGTGCTCAGCTTCTAAAGAGATGAAGCCTCCCTCCCTGCCAAAGTCCAAATGTTTTCCCAGGATGTATCTCCACTGTCCCTGCCCAGTGCCCAGGCAGGCACTGTGGGGAGCACAGTTGGTTCATGAGTGCTGCTCAAGCCTCAGCCACGCAGGCAGCCTGTCAAGATCCATTGTCTCCATCTCCTGTTGTGCAGAGCTGCTGACAAGGTCTTATACTTTGTAGAGCAGCCATCATGGTTGGTTCATGAAATTAGCAGAGGTAGGAAGAGTGACATTCTTGATCAGCTGGGATCATGGCATCTTGTACAGTTGTGCAGCAAAGACGGGCTGTGGGCTGAGGTGAAAGAGCAAAGGAAATGCCTCCCTCAGACTCAGCTGCTGCCCACCATGCCTGTGATGAGGGCTGGCTGGGGCCAGTGTACTGATGCTGTACAGTGCTGTGCAGACATCCAGAAGCCGGAGGGTCTGCTGAGGGCAGAAGTGTCACCGGGTTGCAGCCTTCTGAGACACAGAAGTGTAAAGACATTTACAGTTCCATTGCATGAATGCAGAAACAAGTATAGAAAGATGGACAATGAAGCATTCACTTGGTGTAGCTGGGGAGAAGGCTCTCCATGAGACCTTGCAGCTACAGGCAGGCAGTTGTTGCTGGCAGGCAATGGTTGCTGGCAGGCAGAGTTTTCTCTGGGATCACATAGGCTCGCCTTCCCTGTGTTTAAAGCCCATCTCAGGGGCCCGCCTGCCAGTTTTGGGGGGTAGGGGTCCCACAGAGCACACCATCCTGTCACTTAGCAGCCAGGCCTGAACCAGTCCTGCAACTATCCCCACAAAACCACACTGCAAACAGGGCTGTAAGTCTACAGCCAAGAGTGTTTATGGGGAATCACCACTGTTTAGGTGTGCAAAGCCTTCTGAGCTCCACGATTTCTCACAGATTTTATGCAGAGGGCTATTTCTGTGCCTTTATGTCAGCACCCTGTGTCTGGCATTTGAACCCATATAATCTCTAAAAGAGTAAAAGAGTGTTGTCACTAAATTTCTTGCACTCATGCCATGTAATGAGCAATTAGGGCAGCAATAGGTTGCACAGTGAGAAGTAACCAGATTTCCTACATGTCCCAACTGTGGGAAGAACTCAGGGTAGGAAAAAATGGTTTGGAGACCCTCCTGGAGCTCTACAGTATGAATAGAGACCCATCTCTTGACATTAGCTCAACTCTTGCCCTTTGGTTTTCTTCAGAGTGCAAGCAGAGTCTGCTGAGTTCAGGTGAGGGCAATGGAAGGTGTTAAACTGCTGGGCTGGGTCCACCTGGACACTTCAGGGATTTCTGGTCCCAGCTGGCTTCACAATTTAAAAGGGCTGGGCTAAGAGCCTAGCAAGAGAGCAGGATGGGTGTTGTAGGACAGTCTAGGGCTGCATTAGGAGCTATGCTCTTCTGGGTGTTTCTTGGCCCCCTAACTTTGGTTCAGGGGGCTCGTGTCAGTCTTTTTTCTGATCCTACCCTGCTGACTTGTGGCCAAAAAGGTCTACAGCTCACCTTACCTCCAGGCTGGGAAGGGAATTCTTCATTTGTGCTGACTACTTGGGGTGAGGCAATATCAAGAGGCGCTTTTAGCCATATCTTTGTCCAAATGCAGAGGTGCATGGAATGAGAAGAAAGGAACAGGTTTTGATGTGAAGTGTTGCAGAACAGATTCTATACCTCTTGCATAATCAGGGGGCTGTTTATATGACACAGCAGTCAAGGACGTGGTGAAGTGCTGTGCTTGGATCTAGATGTCTTGGCTGCTGCATTCTCTCACTGCTCTTCCAGACCCTAATACTGGCTAGGTCCCTATTTCATACCTATTTCAAAAGTAGGACTGTAGTGGGTCTAATCTGCAATGTGGGACTCTGAAGCCCCTGCTTCTGTGTCCTCTTTCTCTAGATACTGAAGGGAAGGCACATGCTCTGCAGAATGACTCTGGCTGTGGGCTCCTGGTGTCTGGGACTCCAGATGGCTCCAGGAAAGTATCGGTCTCTTACGCTGGCTGTTATGTCTTTGAGTGGGTGAGTGACCTTAGGGATTCTGCTGGGACTGTAACTACTGCTGCTCTGGCTGTCCTGACTGGTGTGGCTTTCCCCTAGGATCACAATTACCTTATACTGGTTGGGCTTGAAGGAATAGATGCTGCTGGGCAAAAGGTTCTTCGTGAAGAGATGCTGCTCAGGTGCCCTGTGGACCTTCCTGGTAAGATACAAGCACCTGTCAGAATCTTGTGGTGATGAGTGCCATTTCTTTCAGATGGCTGTTCCTAGGCAGTTTGGGGGCTAGGCATGGGGACTTACTGCTGTGCAGAAAGCTCCATGGAAAAGGGTTTGGACATAGGAGCCACCAACTTGCCGGGGACCCGTGCCTCTCTGCAGGGTCAGCAGATAAATATGTTCATTGTGTCTCCCAGCCATATTCTGGCTACATGAGTTCCTGCAAGTTCAGGGATTGAACTGAAGACTAGATACAATGATTTTCTTAACTACCAAGAGTTGATCTAGAACACTTTATCTTGATAGATCTGATATAAGCCCAGTTTCCTGTACATAGCCTTGGGGGGAGCCTCTGTTCCATGGAAATGCAGTTCCCTCCTGAGCAGGCTTCCATGTCTGATCCAGTCCATGTGTTTGACCCTCATTTGACTCTCACTTCCATTGATTTGTATGCAGAGTCACCAGGACACCTCCAGCCAGTGTCCTTCTTGTCTTATTCCCCCTGCTCTTGTGCTTTGCTGCAAAGACCCGTTGTTTTTTCCAGCCCTGGATGCTCCCAGCAGTAGTGTCTGTTCGGCTGTTCCCAGCCAGGACCGGCTGCTGTGTGCCTCCCTGCCCATCAGCCAGGGAGACTGTGAAGTGCGAGGCTGCTGCTATGACCCCAGGGACAGGGTGAAGCCTTGCTACTTTGGTAACACAGGTAAGCCTGAGCAGCTGTTCTCCTTCCCTCCTGAGCTGCTGCAAAATAGGATTGCTCACTTTGCTGGCAGGGCAAGCTTGGTGTGTACCACTCCTGCAGGTGGCTCAGGGCTATGTTTTTGGCTGCCAAGAATATCATGTCCTGGTGAAATGTCCACCATTTTCCACTGTATTGCAACAGACCTGGTTTTATGCCCAGAATCTGTGTTGTTGTTGGAGCTGATTGCACTTATCTTGCCATACATAGCACTTGTTTTGTGGGTTAAAAGCAGGACAGCTTGCAGGACTTGCTGGTCTTGTCTTGGTTGTGATGTTAGGGCCTCCTTTCCATCCCTCTTACCTCTGAGCTCAAGACTGATTGTATTTTTTCTCCAGTGACAGCTCATTGCACACCAGATGGCCAGTTTTCCATTGCTGTTTCTCGAGATGTGACCCTGCCACCCGTTGCCTTGGACTCAGTGCAACTGGCCAGTGGACACACTACTGGTTGTGTCCCTGTCCTGACAAACAATGCCTTTGTTGTGTACCAGTTTCCACTCTCTGCCTGTGGCACTACTTTCCAGGTAAGAGCTGCAGCTGTTGCTAGGCTGGAAGAGCTGGAACAGCCTAACATGGCTTTGGCTGCTTAATGGACAATCTACAGATTTCCAGAGGCCAAATGCTCCAGCCTCATATTGATCCAGCCTGACTTTACCACAGTGATGGTGCCTATCTGTCATTCCAGATGATTGGAGACCAGGCCATATATGAAAATGAGCTGGTGGCAAGCAGGGATGTGAAGACTGGGAGCCTTGGCTCTGTCACTAGGGATAGCATTTTCAGGTATTACCCTGGGGCTGATGTTGCTGGGTATCACCGTGTTCAGTGTCGCTAGAGAAATTAATGCTTTTCACAAACTCTGAATTCACATGAGGGCATAGGAATAGGTTAAAGACTGATATATCACTAATTAGTAGGAATAAAGCTGGTGTTGATCAGTGACAATCTGCAGTTTCTCAAATCTAAACACTAAGGAGAATTTCAAGAATTTGTTGGAAGAAAGGGGATATAACTAATTAAAGCAGATTATCCATTCCCATATTGGAGAAAGGGGGTATCCGAGTGGCTTTTCGTATTTGCCTGATTTGGAGCTTTCCTTTCCCACCAGGTTACATGTCCGATGTAGTTATTCCATCAGTGGGAGCTCCATTCCCTTGAGTGTTCAGGTTTTCACATTGCCACCACTCCCTGCTGTGTCCCAGCCAGGTCCTCTGTCTTTGGAGCTGCGTGTTGCCGCAGGTAGGCGAGGTTTGCAGGATCTACTCGAGCCTCTCGGTCAGGGCTCTGGTCTCTGCTGAGTAACAGTGGAGCATTGATGGGTTAACCCAGCACTGCTTCCCTGCCATGGTGGGAACTTAATGATATGGCTATAAAAGATGCCTGTTCGTGTTTCTTCCTGCTCTTAAATGGCTCTTGGGTTTCTTCTGTCCCAGATGGAAGCTATACTTCCTACTATATGGACAGTGACTACCCTCTTGTGAAGACTCTGAAAGACCCCGTCTATGCAGAAGTCAAGATCCTTCAGAGAACAGATCCAGACCTGATTTTAGTTCTGCATCACTGCTGGGCCACACCAAGCACCAACCCCCAGCAACAGCTGCAGTGGCCAATTTTGGTGGATGGGTAAGTGACTTGTAAAAAACTTTGGGTGGGGGGAATAACTTGCTCTTTTTTCATTCCTTACCTTTCTTCCTCAGGTGCCCTTATGCAGGGGACAACTACCAGACACAGCTGATACCTCTGAGTTTCACCTCAGGACTACTGTTCCCCTCTCATTATCAGCGTTTCACCCTCTACACATTCACCTTTGTGGACTCCACTTCCCAAAAGAAACTCTCTGGGCTGGTAAGATCCTGTCCTGACTGCCTAGCTTCATATTGAAGACAAGTAAAATGTGAAAGCAATAAGGACACCTTCATAACTATGAGTCTCTTGGCCTCCTTGGGCAAGTGGGGCAAAGACTAGAAAAATCCCTTGCTGAAACAGAAGGGGAGAGGTTGGTACCAAAAACCTTATTCCCTGAAGTGAATGTGGAAGAGGTAAGAGACATCACTGGAGGGGTGAGACAGAAAATGGGTTGTAGTTTGCTTAAGCAAATGTTAGCTTGTCTGGTGAATTAGCTTAGGGTGTGTGCTCTAGCTATGCTAATCAATATTCTCTAAACTACATTTCTTGGCCAAAATGACTTGGAATTAACTTTGAGTACCTTTTGAAGCATCTGGGCTCTCAATCTCATTGAGCTCTTCCAGTTAAGTCACATGAAATTCACCCTGCCTTGTACTGTTTGCTCGGCGCTCCTGTGATCAACTAATACTCTAAACTAAAATTGGTCTCAGCTGTACTTAACCAGGCTCACAGTGATGTGGTGCTCGGCAGCAGCATTCCAGGTGTCAGGGAGAAGTGCTGTAATGCCGGATTTGACCGAGTTTCTAAGTGTATGGTGTAAAGGTTTCGAAGCTGCCTTGGAGCGGACAGCAGAGGGCTCCAAGGCTACAGCCTGGATGTGAAAGAAACCGAGCAGACTTTCCTGCCTTCCCCCTTAAGGACCAGGTGGGCTGGAATGGAGCTAACTCCTCATAGCCGCCCTATGGTGCTGTGGCTTTGGATTTGTCCCTAAAACTGTTAAAAACAGATGTTCTTGCTTTTTGCTGAATAGCACCTGCAGAACACCAAGACTTTCTCTTCATTCTGCTGTCTGTCAACCCCAAGTGAGTAGGCATGGGATAGGCTAGAACTGAGGAGGCAGCAGAGCTGACCCAAAATGGCCAAAGGAATATTCCATGCTGCACGATTTTATGCTCAGCAGTAAACATTAGGGGATTTCATCTTCCAGTAGCTTATGCTCCAACTGCCTGGGCACTGGCCTGTAGGAGCAGGGTAGGTGGCTTGCCTATACATCACTTGTGCTTTAGGTTTTTTTCTTCCCTCTCCTCTCCTTCACTTATTTAATTCTTTATCTCTCCAGCTACAGGTTTTCTTGATTTTGCTCTTCCTATTCTTTCTCTGCCCTGCTGGGGCAGAGTAGGGGGAGGGAATAAGTGGCTGTGTGAGTGCTGGGCTGTTGGCTGGGGTCAACACACCGCACTAGGATGTCACCAGTCTCCAGACACTGCATGAGGGATTTCAGGCTGTGTTCCATTCTTCTCTAGGTGTACCTGCACTGCAGTGCTTCGGTGTGCCACCGGTCTGTGAAGCACTCCTGCATCACCACTTGTCCTTCCAGAGTCAGTAAGTGTCCTGGCCTTCTGCTTCCCCGTGCAAAGGGGCAGCAAGGGCCTAGTCTCCAACCTGGGGAGTAGGAGACATGTAGCCCATGGAGTAATAATTCCCTTGAGGCATAGACAGCTTGACAAAGCATTTCCTGCTCCTTTCCACTGACTAAGAGCTCTTCTTATGCAAAAAAAGACAGAAGTCTTCATGGGCTCTTGGCTCTATGTGGACTCAAATGGAAATTGTGGCCTTCAGAGCTTCCCATGTGTTGAGAAGCTGACCTGGACAAAGTCTGCTGACCTTCAGGGATATACCTCTTCTTACCTACAACCTTCACGTTGCTCTGTAGGGGATAAAAGGAGTGCTGAGCATCCTTTTCAGGAAGGTACTTCCCACGTCTCCAGCAAAGGCCCTGTGATTTTCCTCCAGGATGAGCTAAGACAGGACACAGCCAAGGATGGCCTTGGTAAGTGTGACAGCAGAGCAGGGGAAGGAGGCTGGTCTGAGGCTTTTCTAGGGAAAGGCTGGGCCCCTAAGGCATCCCTGTGCCTCACTGGGAGCATTAATTGGGGTGTCTCTCCCCATAGGAGCAGCTGTGCATGCTGCAGCCCCCTGGGCTCTGGGATTTGCTGCTGTGGCAATTGGGACAGCTTTGTGTGTGGTGCTTGTGGTTTCTGTGCTGTGGCCAAGGAAAGTCTCAGTAGAAACTCTCACATGAAATCAATGGATTGCAATAAAGCAACTCTCAAATCCATTTGGTTGGTGGTACCCCTTCCCTTGGAGACCCTAGCTCTAAGACTTTATTTGCGAGGCAAAAATTACCCCAATGGCTTTGAAAGCTTTCCAAATGCTCTGAATTCATCTCACCCTGGAATTCTTCTGCTCTGGGTTTGGTGTTATCTGTCTGCCTTGGACAAACTGGAGACCTTGTCAAGGCCTGGGCTGCAGACTGAGGCAGGATTGATGCTGGGGGGTGTTGGCACTTCTGTTAATGAATGTAGTGGCTT
>VYZR01059554.1:4106-25699 GCA_013400675.1 Oxylabes madagascariensis
CACTCTTTTGAATTTAGGACCCAGATCCCAAACAACATTGCATCTTTCCTTGCATCAGTACCAGATACAGATGACGTATAAACCTCTTTATCCTTTCTCAATATTTACTTGCTTGGGCAATCAAGAGTTACTTTCCATATTCTGCTCACCATGTCAGAGAAGTAGCAATTGTGATCTGATAGAATTCCTTTTCAGTAATTTTGCTTCCCAGCAGAGGACTTCCTATGAGATTTGCTGGGCCCTTGTTCTTTCTGGAATGTATATTCTGCTTCTTTATTTGTATAAGGCAAAAATGATTTCACAGTGATTTTGTAGAAGAATAAGGTTCAGAGGTTACCACAAAGTATTTGTGAAGAAGGAGACTGAGGACAGGACAGATCTCCTGAATCCCATAGTGGCTCTACAGTATTCCACATTTCCATTTGAGGCTGAATGACAGAGGCCACGGCCAGATACATTGTCAGCTGATGGGTACAATCCTGGGATCAGATTGAGTGCTGCCATTTCTTTCCAGATATATCTAAAAGTCACCTGGTGAAATAAAAAAACAGGATTTGAACCATTGAGCCTAACTCTCTCCTGCCAAAGGTAACCATGCTGTGCCTTCTCTTTCATAAATAATTCCATGCAAGCTTAGGAAATAAAGTATTTTTCCAAATGGGAGGAAAATACGATCAATTTGGAAATACAGACAAAGGAAATATTGTAGCTAATTCTTCCTTGTCAATTTGTATTTAACTTTTACTGAAATGTGCTTTTAATTCTATCCTCTGTCTCCTACTGCAGAGAACAGAGATTGTCTCCAGCATCAGTGTTGGGTAAAGCATCAAACTTGTTGAACCATGCAGGCCAAGCAGAAGATATCCTGTGATAAAAGGTCCAATGTAAGACCAGATTTCATGATGAGTTTCATTTCTTTGTTCAGTCAAACCCTGTGCACCAGTCAAGGTTGGCTCTGACAAGCTTCCACTGTAAAATGATACAAAAGAGGCTGAAATCTAGGCCACAGCTAGAAATAATTCTTAGGAAGCTCTCTGGATTTCCTGGAGGGCAAGGTGTGGCTTTGTGTGTGGGAGGTAAACACGCCAGTGTTTTTCTGTTACCAGTAATTATGTGAAGCTTGAGTTTCAGTAATAAGAGCTACATATGCATGCTGGAAAAAAAAGAGTTTATCTGACACTGGGATTATATGTTACAAATGTCTTACATTGCTTGTTATCTTTGTTATTTTGTGATTAGCACTTTTAAATGTCCAAAAGCATGCTCATATTTTATCAACACCTAAGAAAAAATTACAGTTGTTGAGAGTTTGTAACACAAAAGAGAAAGAAATCTTGTCAATCTTCATATTAGCCCACCAGTCTGTCTAATATTTTGGAACTACTTCTTGCACTAGCATTTGTTTTTATTAGCTTCAGTAATTTTGCTTTTGATGTTGTTTATGATCACTGCCAAATACAGAATATACTTTCCAGAAAGTTATCCTGAGGTGAACACCCAACATTGAAATATCAGTCTTAAAAGATTTGATAAATCAATCAAGAAAGAAAATCTTATCAGGGGAAAGAGGCTTTGTATCTTAAATAAAAGAGATACTGCAATTCTAATGACTGTTCCTCAAAATACAGCAATACAAACAGGAAAAAAAAAAATACAACTTTAATGAGCTAAAATGAAGCCTGTTAAATTATTTTAAAAGTCCATTCACTGCAGTGTCTAACACCATACCATATGCATATAATGGAAGATATTCTAAAATTCTTATAAAACATTTGAAAGGGCTTTTTTACTTCATTTTGAGGTTTCATAACATCATAGGTTTTCAGGCCAGAAGAAAGCACCACAAGTGTCCAGAATGACCTTTTGCATGGTACAGGTGATAATTATATTGAGGGATGTGTCCTTTGGAAAAGAATCCACCACCTTGATTTAAAGATTTCATATGAAAAAGAATACTTCACAGGCCTATCTATCCATTTTTTCCCAGGGCTTAGTAAATCCAAGGGATTTTCTGTTTGTTTTGATTTTGTTTTTTATTCAAAAAATATCTCGACTCAGTTTTCAAACATTGCATCTTATAAAAGATTTGTCTGCTAAACTAAAGATTTCTACAATTATTCTTTTTATTTATGTAATTTCAGGTGAGTTAGTTCTTCCCTGGTTCATTGATGGGCTAAAGAGATTAAGCTTTTTAAGTCTCTTCTGTAAAGAGGGTTTCTAGATCCCAAAGCAACCACATAGTTCTGCTTAACCAGTTTCTCCATTTTAATCTCAGTATCAGGGCAAGACTTACTGTCCTACCAACAAAATCCCATTGCTACAGTGCTCCCCACATTTATTCACAAGGATGGCATTTCTGTGTGCTCCTAACTGCATTTCTGTAGCCCTCCTTTTCATGATGCAGCCCTCCCTCAGGTAACTAAATTACATTTTTCTCTCCTAGCAATATTAGCCTGCACTGAACTATACTAAAATGCATATTGTTCAAGTTAGCTCACCTTACTAAAAATTCTGGGAGCATTGTGGACTAATGTGGTATCATGTATCACTTTACAACTTCTGTTTCTTACGCAAGTATTATTTTATAAAACATCTAGTATCTGTCACTAGCTATTTATAAATAATTCTCACTTATTAATAATGCCAAGTAAAAAATGATCCTGACTATTTTTTTCAATTTAAAATGTAAATTATATACAAAGAGCCAAGTGTAATATAGCCAGACACTGTTATGTATTAAAATAGAGGAATATTTAGGCAATATTTTGCTTATTCTCAATAAAATGTGTGTTAATACCATGGAGTTAGGAGCAGTCTTCAAGGGGAGGGGAACAACAGTTTCATTTGACACCTTCTACTTTGTCACAAAATAATTACCTTATTTCTGTAGTAGTACCTACAAATTATTTTGCAATAATTTTGAACAAGGAGAAAATTCTTCTCATCTGTGGGCAAACTGCATGGGAAAAAAGAAGCTAAATTATTGGCTGTACCAAGTTCTGTTTATTTCAGCAAAATTATTCCACTACTGCACAAATATGCCTTAATATAAAATAACAGGAATTTAATAAATTAAATGAAAACACAAGGTAACATATTCTGAGAATTACCTGCCTAGAAATGAGTCATACTCAAATCTTGGATAAACTTCTTTTTCCATACATGACGGAGTGTTTTATTAAGGCAGCCCAAGCTATGTGTAATTGCAGCAGCAGAAAGATANCGTGCCGTGAGGAGGCAGAGACCTTAAATGAATGATGGGCAGGTGCAGCAGCAGAAAGATACAAGCATCACTTTCTACAAAGAGAACCACACCGCCAAGAAACACAAGTTTTTCTACATACTCACAAGAATGTTGTGAATGTATGTTGATGAAATGTTGCCATTGACTATCTTCCCTCTTACAGGATAATTCTTTAGAAAAGGGATCTCCAGAAGCAGCTGCTCCAGAAGCAGCACAATGAATTCAGCAAAACACCAGGTTGGAAATAGTAGATGTTTCTTCAGTACTTTGCCATGGGTAACTATTGGATACACTTCTCAAAAAGTCTAAATGTGTCAAAGGACAACTTTATTGTCCACAGAATTGCTATTTGGGGAAGTATTTCAGTTTTCTACAGTAGACACTTGAAACTCTAGCAACCTCCATTTTTTTTTTCAGCTAATATACAATTAATGCATAATCTAGTAATTACAATCTACTAACCAGAAGTGCTGACACACTTGCAGTAAATCAAACACGCAGTACTAGCCAGGCCGATCTGTCCAGATTAAGATAATGGCCAGCTATGCCATCTTGATAAGTCCTGTGGGAAGAAATTATTATAATGTTGGTTATAACCACATGTTTACTACTGTGTTGACATCATACATAATTTTTTTTAAACGCAAATGAATTGAAAACTGGACACTCATATGCAGCAGACTGTGGAATTTCCATAATTTTTAAATAATACATTTGCAAGGTTTTTTGCAAGAATTCCTTACAAAATGCCTTCTTTTTTAAATCCTCTCCTTTGCTTAATTCTTCCTGAGATTATTTAAATCTTGCTCAGTCAAGCTTCCAAAAGCTTTGCTTCTTCTTCTTTCTCACGTGCACGTTAACACACGTTCTGAGACGTTTGACACAGACCATTTGAACACTGCTCTTTGTAGTGTTTCAGCAAGAAGGTTGCACTATGAGCTGCTGCAGCTTCAAGAACAGGAGGGGAGAGCCAGGGAGCCACAGGTCTGTCAGCCTCACCTCTGTTCCCAGGATGACTCTGGAGCAAATACTGCTGGAACACATTTCCTAGCACTTGAGGGACACGAAGGTGACTGAGAACGGATGGTACAGTGTGGCTTTACCTTTGATGGGAAGACTGGCTCAACAGAGGAGGAAGAGCAGTGCTTGCTATTTATCTTGACTTTAGGGAGGCCTATAGCATGAACTCCCACAGTGTCCCCACAGTCAAGTGGGTGAAATAGGGAATGGAAAAATGTAGGAGGTGGATGGATGATCAGCTGGGCTGTGCAGTGAAATGGGTGTTGACCAGCAGTGCTAACTCCACGTAAAAAGGAGGCTGGTTACTAATGGTGTTCCTCAGGGACCCATACAGGGGCCAAGACTCTTAATGTCCTTTTTAAGGGCATTCTCAGCATGTTCAGATGTGATACTTTTTGTGAGCAGGGGTGTCAATACTGAGGAAGATAAAGCTGCTTTTCAGAGGGGTCTTTGTTTTTTTTAACCATTGTTTGCTTTCTTAAACTTAGGACTCTTTACACAAAAGCATGAAGTTTGTAAAGAAACTTTAAAAAGCAAGAGCACTACAGAATGAAAACTAAAAAAATTCATTTGGTCTCCTTATTTACCGGTAGTACATCAAACTTTTTTAGACACTCAGTCTGCATTCCTCATTTGCCGGGTGATGTACCTGGAATCTGGTACTTAGAATGATCTTGAGCATGTAGACGTTAATTATGAATCTAATTGAATATAATTGTGGTTTGAACGCATGGTGCTAAATATTTGTAAAATTACCTTTAGGTGTCTTACACTGGGCATTCTAAATGTTTTTGATAAATTTCGTTTTGACAGACTAGTTTAATTTTCCCACCTATATAATGAACATCATGCCTTCTTTCCAATAATTGTCTTCATGTTTGTACACAGCTCAGGTACTGTAAAGAAGAGCAACCCAGAAAAGCATACAATTTTTTTTTGTGTGTTGTGTTACGGGATGAGGACAGCGCATTGAGAGCATATAGAAAGATCTAGTGTTCATCCTGAAATATTAAATAATACCCAACTTTATTGTGCATGATACCCATTTTATCCATTAGAGAGATTGCCCTGGGTGACTGAAAACACTGAAATTAAAAGACTGTAGACAAGATCCACCAAGGAATGCAAGCCTGTAAGTCTCAAACAGATGATCCTGAAAAACTACCCACACAGTTCCTGCATAGGCACCTGGTAATTTAATGTTGCTCCCCTATGAAATGCACCCCTGGAGAAACAGCTCTGGCTATGCCTGAGTCTGGGAACAATGTGGAAAGAGCTAAGCAGTTTAGCAGTTATTTTGTGCTTACGCCTAGCTATGTAAACAAGAGACTATTCTACAGTGGAAGCCCCAGATGGCTTGGTACAATAATACATACCAAGCACCACTGGCTTAGGCTCTCTACAAAACACAATTGCAGGCTTTCTCTCAGAAAATGATGGTATGGACATCCATCTTTCATAGGACAGCATATTGTGGTGGGCCCATGCCCAACTCTTTCCTCAGCTGAAGAGAGGTGGGCTCAAAGACAGATTCTCCTGCCACAGGAGCATCTCCCACCACTCTGACTATTCCACCTGGGTGAGACCACATTGTCCATTCCTCACTGTGCGAAAGCCCAACAGAGCATCAGGCCAGGAGCGTAGAAGGAACCAGACTCTTCAGCCCAGAGATGAGAGCATACCACAGAGAAACTGAAGCTGGTTACAATCCATTCTCTCTTGTTCCTGTTCTTTGCTGTTACATTTTACAGTAAACTAAAGGGAGAATACTGAGACCAGGCCAGTAGTCGAATCTTGTTTCCTTTCAGAAGGAGAGTGCCCCAGCCTAGCCATTTGATTCAGCATTTTCTGGATCTTACTCAACACACAGCAAGAGCTTCAGCTGGAAGAATGAAGACAGTTCTCACCTCAGAAAAACCTGCAGGCTTGTGGTTTCACTGTTCCATTGACAGGTAAGATGATAATCTCCAGAGACTAGAAAGTCCTGTCTTCCATATCCTTCTTTAACTTTTCAACTACCAGTTAAGCAAAGCCACTATCACTAACTTTGACACATTCCATGGTTTTAGGCAGCCCCTGAGAACACCTACCAGAGAGAAGCTGTGAGCATGAGGGGCCTGTTAAGGGTTCAGACGTGATCAAAGCTGTACAACTGCTCTGCAGTCTCAAGGGCTGAGGTGCTTACAGGCATAACAAAACCAGACCTTTGGGGTACCACTTCATTATCTACACAGCACTGTGAAGGGCAGGACAACCAGCTCTGAATGCAACAATACGAGGAGTGCACTTGCCTTGGTTCAGGACACTGCTGCTGCCAGTTGGCCCCTGGGCAGCCGCACAAGCACTCCTGCTGCAGCAGCCACACTGCCAGGCCCAGCTCCTGTTCCTGTTCCCCCTCTTTACCACCACCAGAGTGTTCAGAGGGCCTAAGGATCCTGCTGAAGGTTTTGAGGGCCGGAAATGTGGACCTCAACAAACCTAACCCTTGAGGGAACCTCAAGCCACCTCACATCTTACTGTTTCGTTGTGATCTTGTGTTCCTTGTGTTTCCCCTCTCCTCACCAGTTTTAGATGCATGACAGTACTGATTCCAGCTGTGTAATATGGAGAATTTTGTCCTAGAGAAAAATCAGTCACCCTTCCCTTGTGCTCTATTCTGCTAACACACCAAGAATCCTTAGACCAGAGACATTGCAAACTGTGGTCAGTATCCTGTGATCTTCAAATTACTATTACCAATTGGTGGTTATCTCTTAACAACAACCACAAGGAATTCTGGCTCACTGATTCAGAGGGGAATTGCTTTGTCATGTTAAGAAGGCAAGATAACTACAGTAAAAATTGATCCATTAAAAACATATAAAACAGCTTTCTCTTTTGTTTTTCAAGTGGAAAAGGAAGGAAGGAAGGAAGGCTGGCCTACAGGGTATAGCTCTCTTCCAACATAAGAGAGTGGTTTGTTTGGTTTGGAGCACTGCATTTTCTGGGGCATTTTGCTCAGTGTAAGGAATGTTGAAGACAAGTAGTATGTGCTCTCAACCTTCAGGTAATGAAATTTAACCTGAATTAATGAAACAAAAAACAAAACAGGAAAATAGCAAAATTCTGGTCGTTACATAAAAACAAGCAAACCCCAAACCAAGCAAACAACTGAATAAAAGAACAACAAAAAGGAAAAACAAGAAAACCCCACACCCCCAAAACAGTTCTCTGATAAATTATTGAATCCAGATGTACACCTTTCTATATTTTCTTATTTAATTTCCTTTTCCCAGATGAATTTTTCTCCTTTCAACTTAATCACAAAATATTTTTTAATTGTTTGAAATGACAGAACAGAAAAAATGGAAACAGTGCTCTATTGATACAACTTAAAATGATGCTTCACTACTGAGCTGGGTTAATTTACAGAAAGTTTTCCTCCAAAATTTCTAAGTGCTGACATGGAATGAATGTCTTCATTCATCCCTATTCACTAGAGAACTTGCTTGTTGAGGGGTTTGGGGGGGGTGGTGGTGGTGGTGTTTGGGGTTTGGTGGGTTTTTTTCCAGTTGTTTTGTTTTTAACCAAGCAGCTTCTTCCAATGGTGGTTTCTTGACAATGCAGCTTAAGTTGCAAAATAAGAGTACCCTGGTAAAAATGTTATTTGGACAGAACAGAGTTCATAACTAAAACAAGAAAAAGACCTTGGAACTTCTATGAAAAAACTGAAGTAATACTACGCACGCATTTATTAGTTAGGCCTTCTATTGAAGTCATAATTGTACCTTGTCAGTGATCTCTACCAAATCTTCAGTGTGTTTCTGGTGTCTTTTTGTTGTCCCTCCCCTGCCCTAGGAAGTTCTTGTATTATTGGGTATCATTATTTTGTTCCTCTGAGTCCTTGGAAGAAAGGTATTTGAATAATTTTAGGAGGTTGTCATCCCTCTTGCTAGGAGGGAGAAAGATAATGTGTTTTTTCCTCACGTAAGCACTCAGTGATCCCAACAAAAACAGCATTGCAAACTGGAACTACAAACAACACAGAACTCCCTGTATGCTCTGCTAATAGTAGTGATTAAAATCTCAGCTAATGACTTTGAGAAATAACCTTGCAATCTCTGGCATCTGCATCAGCTACAGAGATAAAGTTACAGCAAGTCCTTGGTTAACATATTCTCAACAAAATCCTCTAAACCTCAATTGCCATGGAAACTACTTATCCTTAAGGCAGTAAGGATAGCTGAAATATTTTCTCTTGACAAAAATGGGAGTGAGGCCAGAAATATATGGGTTCGTGCATAATGAGGCCTTTGATCTTTCATTTACATCTGTGTTAAGCAGAAGTAATCTCAGTGAAGCAAGTTGAGTTGCAGAACAAAATTTGTTTATAGGACAGAACAAGGTTTAAGACCTTCTCTAGTTCTGGTTATTTCTAGGTCTTTTTCCCATTATCTTCCCATGTTTATGTTAACTGATTTCTTTTTACTTTTTCTAATGAGAGAAACATAGTAAGGACAAATAGTATTTGCATATAAAATTAGACATCAAGCTTTGAAAAAAAATGCTTGGGACAAATGGAACTAATCAGTCCCATTGAGGCTCAGAATTTTGCAGTCTGACATTAAAAATGCCTCCCAATTTAGACCAGGTGCCCCCAAATCCCTGAGTACTCAAATTTCTATAAAACACTGTGTAGTCTTTGCTATGCAGAAACATTTGCACCCCTCTAAGCATGAAAATCAGCTCAGGAATAGAAAACCTCATTTCTGACTTTATGTAAATTGAATCTCTAATTTGCTGTAGGAGTTCTTGTTTCATTTTAACATCAAGTTTTAACAGAGTTTAATGGAATAAAAATAACTTTTGGAAACTTTACCATTAAAACCCCTGTGGTTCCTAATAAGCAGATGTTCCCCAAAACTTCAGTGACTGTGAGCAGAAGTCTGAATGTGAGAGTGTGCACACGGGCAGGCACTGCTGGGCCATGTTGTTACCTGCATTAACTAAACCCATCAATGTGTCATGTTTGCTGAAAGCTTCCCACTCTGACAGCTAACTCGTTTATAAATTACACTGCAGCAATAATCTCTATGAGATACACTGATTTTATCTCCAGGTTCACTGTCTGCTGAGCAAAGAGCCCGGACATATCGTGGGTTGAGAGAGGTGATTGTGCTCTGCGCTGCAGCCAGGCTCAGCCTTGAGTATTGTGTGCAGATTTGGGTACCACAGTGTAAGACATGAAGCTGTTAGAGAGTGTCCAAAGGAGGGAAACAAAGGTGGTGAAGGGCCTTGAGGGGAAGCCGTGTGAGGAGCGGCTGAGGGCACTGGGTCTGCCCAGCCTGGAGGAGACTGAGGGCAGACCTCACTGCAGTCACAATTCCTCCTGAGGGGAAGAGGAGCGGCGGGCACTGATCTCTGCTCAGGGACAGGACCCGAGGGAATGGCCTAAAGCTGAGTCAGGGGAGGTTTAGGTTGGNCACCGGCCCGCCCGCCCCGGAGCGGGTGCTCTTCCCGCCCACCTTCAGCGTGTCCGAGATCAAGAACAAGCAGCGGCGGCACTTCATGTTCCTTCGCTGGAAGCAGCAGCAGAGGAAGGTGGGGCGGGCTGTTGCCGGGGGGCGCGGGAGGCCCGGGTCTGGCGGGTCTGGCTAACGGAGCGCTGTTCCTCTGCCCGCAGGAGAAGTTGGCCCTCAAGAAGAAGCGGAGGAAGGAGCGAGAGGCCCTCGGAGACAAAGTAAGGGCTCCGTCCGCAGGAGTCGGTGTGGCGGCGAGGCCGCTCCTGCCCCGCCGCGAACGGGGCATGGCTCGCCGGGGTGAGGGTCTGCAGCTCTGCCCGCAGCTGGGGCTCCTCCTCCAAAGGGTTTGTCCACAGACCTCAGGGAAGCGGAGCAGTGAATACACTGACGGTGATAAAACACTGCAACGGACTGCCTAGAGATGGATGCCCCGTCCCTGGAAACGTTCAAGGCCAGGTTGGAGGGGCTCAGAGCAACCTGGTCTGGTCGAAGATGACCCTGCTTACTGCACAGGGGTTGGAATAGATGGCCTTTAAGGGTTCCTTCCAGCCAAACCATTGTATGCTCTCTGTGCTGTGGTAGCCTTCAGAGACACTGTTGTCTAGGAGAGGTATCAAATAGCTGACTTCAGAAACCTTGCTGCTCCTGTGTTAGATGATGCTGTAAACAGGCAGAGTGAGTTTTAAATTAATGACATAAAACCACTCCTGAAAAGTTGTCTCTGATGTGATTGCTGTGTGGCATTTGTCTTGATATTATTAGGATTTATAATCTAATAGTAATTTCTGTATAGATTAAAACAATCAGATCTGACCAAACCATGCCCAGACCAGTTATCTGCTGGATTCCAAGCCTAGTCATGAACAAAGGTTTTGTTTCCTTCCCTGGACTGATTGAAGATAGTCAGATACGAGTTCCTGTATTACAGTGGGCTCACAAGAGTAGTGTAAGTAAACAGGGTAAACATTAAAGGCTATTAGTCGTTAAATTCTAGATATCAAGGTTAAAAAGTATTGCTGTTGAAAGCAGGATCTTTTTCTTCATGGAAGAAATAAAAGTGGAAAGAAAATTCCCCTCTCTTTTTCTTTTGTTTTGAAAAGTGACACTGTTCTAGTGGTGCTTCTCTGCATCTGATGCTCTCTGGTGTCCCAATACCTGTACATATTTTAATCAAGGTTATGTAACTTCTTTTCTAAAAAGCGCATCAAATAAATAATACTGCCAATTCTCTATAGAAATACACACAATACCATGGTAGTATGAATGTGGTATTTGCAGTGTGTTTAATAATGACATGAATGTGTTGTGTTAATAAACTGTGTATTTTAGGCACCTCCAAAAGCCGTACCAAAGACTATTGAAAATCAGCGAGTGTATGATGAAACCACTGTAGATCCCAATGATGAAGAGGTAACTGCTTTGGATTCTGCATTTTTCCTAAGGGACATAAACTGATTGATGAAACTGAGCATTCACCACTTTCCCGTTAATCTGTTGATGAATTACTCTTTACAAATGATGGGTTTACTAAGAGGTGATGTCATTCTTTCATTATCTGTATTAAATAACTGCCTTTTGCATTACTGATATTGGTAGTAAAAGCTGCCCTTGTTCATCACACTAGATTCTTAAAAACTTGAAAACCACGTGCCTTTGGACGATTAATTACAGAATAGATCTTGTGAATTGAAATTTAGATCAGATTGAACAATTGTTCCTCAGTTATTCCATACATGGTGGATTTAACAAAACTTCTGTTCTTCCAGGTTGCTTTTGATGAAGCAACTGATGAATTTGCACCATACTTTAATAGACAGACAGTTCCCAAAATTCTTATTACAACATCAGACCGACCTCGTGGGGTACGTATGTGGAAACCAACTGGTTATAAGATATCAGGGTTTTCATCCTGATTGTTACATTAAAACTGAAAATAATAGCATTCACATGGATTTTTTCTGTCATTTTATTTAGTGCCCAACAATAACCTTGTATGTGTATGTAATCTGTTGGTTTCTTTAGCAGTGTTTGTTTCTTCCATAAGAAAAAACAACCTTGTGCACGTGTTCTTGTATTGAAATGATCACTATTGCCTGATTGGAGAAATTACTGACATTTGTGAAAACCGTAAAAGAAATTGCTTTAAAAATAAGAAAAAATGCACTTCAAATAGTTTATCTGAAAACTCAAGACATGAGTTCATGAAGAAATAGTTATATTGTATTTTGAGGTGCTGTGAACTTTCTGTAAGCCAGCGTCCTTTATAAATAATGAGTGTGGAGATTACGCTTTTTGCATTTTCCTGCTTTTCTGTGATGGAGGAAGAGGAAAAAAAAAGTCCTTAAAAAAAATCACTGGTGTGCTGCAGTCTTTACTACAAATAAATGTTTTTGCACTATCTGAATGAAGTAATTTATTAGCTTATCTTCAAATCTTTATAGAGATACTGGAAGTAATATATACTCAAGGAGTGTAGTTGGAATGACCAACCCTCTGTTCTTCCAAGAACTGAATTGAGCACTGAGTTGCCCACATTGCAATTGAACTGCCCTGTTTTGCAGAGAACGGTGAGATTCTGTGAGCAGCTGGCCACTGTTATACCCAACTCACACGTCTACTATCGAAGAGGACTGGCTTTGAAAAGAATCATTCCACAGTGTATTGCGAGGGACTTCACGGATTTAATTGTCATTAATGAAGATCGCAAAATACCAAGTATCCTTTTGTGTATTTATCAGGGAAAGAAACAATTCTGTCATGTGCATCAGAGATCTGCTTTATTCTGTTTTCTTTCTCTTCACAGTGCAAATTACAGAGCTAAAAATCACTGTGCCAACTTGAGTGTCTGATGGCTAATGGAACTTGGAATTATTAAAGAAAGCGTGTAGATATGTTGGCACTTTTTGTTGTTTGTAATGCATGGATAAGCACTGTTATTATTTCAGTAAATTTAACAGTTTGATTAATTAACAAGTTTTTCTGGCCAGGAAGATCCATTCTGTTTTTCTGGCTAGATAAAACATTATGAATTTGTTAAATGAGAAAGCAATAGAGGATAACCCGTGTTAGCAATGGAAACAAAATGTAATGGACATCCTTCAGAAAGCTAGTTAACTCGTTTGGGAATGTATGTGTGAACATAAACAACAAAACCTTGGGCATAGATTATGGATCTAAACCTCTAATGTAATACTGCATTTTGCACAGAATGTTCCTCTGTAAATTGCATGCTCAATTTTACCAGCCTTTTTTTTTTTTAACTTGGTGCACAGATGGTCTTGTTTTAAGTCATCTGCCTGATGGTCCAACTGCTCATTTTAGAATGAGTAGTGTGCGTTTGCGTAAAGAAATAAAGGTGAGACCCCAAAAAAATTCAAAAACTGGGTTATCTGTTGGTTAATGATAAATACATCCAGTGTACTTCAACAGTCAAAACTGCATTTTGATATGATGCAGCTTGATCTTGTAAATGTGTTTTTTTGGTAAGCTAACAGGAGGCTAAAGACTAGAGTATTCTACTTCATAAGCAGCATATTTCCGTTTTGAAGCTTATTTGCTGTTATTTCTTTAACTGCCAAGTATTTTATAATCTGAGTCTGACAAATATTTTTGAAATCATGTCTAATATTAAACAGCAGATGATAACCTACATCAGTAGGAAATACCCCATGTCTAGCATACACACAATAGGGTATAAAATCAGCAGTATAAAAGGTTTCATTTGATGTAGTTTGTATTGAATAAAACCTAGTTCTTCTAGTTCCTATAGCCCTGCCACCTCTTCTGTAGTATTGCTGACTTATCCCTAAGTAATTTGCAGTAAAATGGGTTTTCTTCTTTGAAACAAGTAATCTCTAATTAGTTTTTATTAAAGAAGCCCATATACTCTGTGCCATATATCCCTAGTTGGTATGAGAGGGAATACTCCTACGATAGATGGAGTGCATTATCTGCTATAACAGGTTCTGCCAAGAGTGAAGAATGGTGCAGAAGAAAAGGTAAAATTATTTGTGCCTTTTCATTGAATTTGTATTGTTGAACCAAAGATCCTTATGTTACCAGCTGCTCCTTTGCTTGTTTATGAACTTAGGTTGTGTTTGAAAAAATGATTAGGGCATGGTTTTGGCCATGTCTTCCTATTTCAAACACTTCTTTGAAAATACATTAAAATCCTTTTGCATTCAATCTGTTCACTTTCATTTCAGCGAAAAGGGAAGGAGCCCACAGAACACGTCCCTGAAGTGATCCTGAATAATTTCACAACGCGGCTCGGCCATTCCATCGGCCGCATGTTCGCCGCTCTCTTCCCACACGATCCTCAGTTCATTGGAAGACAAGTAGCCACATTTCACAACCAGAGAGACTACATCTTCTTCAGATTCCACAGGTGATGTTCTCCACAAAACTCACATACGAGAGAATACCCTTGTAACTTAATTCCTAATTTTAATTATTTTCTTCCCCAAGATATATCTTCAAGAGTGAAAAGAAAGTGGGAATTCAAGAACTTGGGCCACGTTTTACTTTAAAGCTGAGGTCACTTCAAAAAGGAACCTTTGATTCCAAATTTGGAGAATATGAGTGGATTCATAAGGTGAGTAATGATAATAGTCCTGCTTGGGGAGGCTAAATCTGACATGAAATGTAACCAAAAATCTTATCCTAGAAAACTGGTATAAATGCAGTTCTCAGTGTGGAAGTGTTTAACTGAAGTATTTAAAGGTATATTTTGAGAAACATGCAAAGCAGAAACATTCTCCTGTATTTCAAGTCAAAAATAAAAATAGGAAGGATGATGAATGTCAATGCACCATAACTACTTATTTGCAACTCCACTGTACCCTAACTACATTACACTGTCTGCCCTGCTATAAAATGGAGTGGTCATCCTTGTTGTTTGTGTTTCATCCTGTTGCATGAACTTGCTGATAAACAACTTTTCTTTTAAATTTCAGCGCCGAGAAATGGACACAAGTAGAAGAAAATTCCACTTATAAATGAAATTTGCCAATTGCTGGCGACCAGGAATACAACAGCTGCTTTGAACTATGGATGATCTTGGACTCCTAACTAATGATAATGATACTGAACAGTATCTGTCTGCAGAAAGACAAACAGCAAACATTAAAACTTTCTACAGATCAAGTAGGATGTGCCTTTCTTCCTGGTTGTAGCCAGCATGACAAGGACAGTGACTTTTTCCAGTTTAGCAGGAAGAACTGTGGCCATGTTTGAGCAACTTGTCATTTAGCTATCACTAAGGATTTGCCAGAAGTGCTCCTGTGCTGTAGAAACAGATGATGCTTCACAACGTCAAAGACAGCAAATATGTTGGTTAAAGAAATTTTCAAAATAAAGTATTTAGAGTTTTACAGCTTTGATTTTTATTTTTTCTGTTAAGCCAGACATCTTCAGTTAATCAGGTAAGAGATAAATGTTTTAAACTTATTTCTAACTTACAGTATACTGTTCCCTGACAGTATTGCAATCATTTTCCAAAAACGTTCTCCTATCCAGAGAACACAGAGAAGGCAGTATGCAATCCATGAAATCCATGGTATTTTATTTCATTAGCATTTTGCATAAAATAGGCATGTTGCTGAAGTTACAAAAACAGTATGTGTAACTCCTACAGCTATCTCTTCTGTAAATATCACATTGACAAGAGGTCTCTATACCCAAAGCAGTTGAAAGGAAGCAAAGACAGATGGGAAAGAATTCATAAAACCCCCTTGCAGGAAGTACATAAAACTATCATCTAAAAATGCTGCTCAGTGACTACGTGAGGTCTCTGAACAGGGTTTTCCCCATTACAATTTTAAAAATGTTTTTTCAGCCTCACAGCAACACTCAAGTTGGTATTATCTGCACATAAACCACTGTTTTGCCTTAAGTTAGCACATTCACTGGCAGCTAAGAGGTCAAGTTTTCTTTGAGCTACTTTCTTTTCATATACAGCTGTGCGTGCTTTTTCATATTTACCTAATGAATAAGAAATTGCATAGAGTGAGTTATCTCCTAGGGTAGAATTACTCATTAAGATAAAGAATAATTTACTCTGTCTTAATGTGATGTCTGATATGGCACAGCTGTATAGCTGAATTATAAACAGTCTGAGTTTTTTTTCTGTTCTATTTCTGTTACACTTTTAAGTATGGTATTGCTGGAACCTCATTGTTCTGAAGGACTGTTAACCCCAAGCAGACTTGCAGCAGCAGAGAGTATTTACACTGCTCTCTCTGCTCTTCAGCTGCTACAGAGTGATGCACTGACTGTGAGCTGCCACCATATGCAGAAGTTGATCAAATTCTTACAGTAATTTTAAGGCCAGACTAAGTCAAGACACTTTTATTTTTTGCTTGACATATAAAACTGATTCCCATATGAAACAGAAGTACATAACTAGCATACAGTTCATCTGGAGAGGTAGATGGTAAGAAGTTTGACGACAGTAGCACTTTTAGAGTTAGATTTGGCACATCAAAGCTAAGCTTTTGTACAGACTTCAAACCAGGCCGCTCCTTGAGGCGCTCTGCCCATACACACATCAGCAGGTAGGAAAAGATGCTAAAAGATCTGAAAAACAAAACCAAAATCTAATTAGAAAGGTATCACTGCTAAACAAAGCAGAACTCTTAAGAACACGTTTCAGAATATGCCATGGACAACTATTTAGGAAAAAATATCTCTTTTTCCACAGCTGCTTTATAAAACATTAGTTTAAAAAATACACTCTTAATGAAGCCATCCCTAAAGATACGAGAAGATAATCAAAGCTCTTACAAAAGAACTGAAGCTTAGTGTCCTGGAAACCAAACTGTTAAGTGGAAGGATAGAAGAAACTGTTCCCAGTCACTTCGTGCTTGCCCAAACACCAGGTTTTGCCTTTAAAAAGCAGGGAATTTGTTGTGTAACTAACAAATGACACTTCCTATTCAGTGAGGTGGTGCTGACTGTGAAAACACAAACGCTATTGGCTCATCAACACAAGGAATCACCTCTTTTCAGGAAGTGCCTGCAACAGATACTGCAAAGTGAAGGAGTTTCACATATAGGTAGTGTAACTAAAACAGAAACGAGTTCTATTCCAAAGGCTGTAACTGAGAAAGAAAATATTAAGCCTTTTATGCCCTGTGTATGCAGGTGTTGTGTGAGACAGAGGAAACATCCCTACATCCATACCCAGGAATTACTTTATCTTAGCAAACTTTGATGGGGAATTGTATGTGTCACTGATTAAGTACAGTTTATTTGGCTTTGTATAAGTTACCAGTCTATAATGCTTACAGATGACCTGATTTCTTCCTTGGATTAGTGCTTACAGCTGAAGTTACACTAGCGGAGCATCTAAGAGTGTTTTTTAAATAACAGTAGTTGGCAAAAATTCACAATAGAAATAACTTTAAAAGTGACAAGAACTCTCAAGCACATTTCAGTTATACTTTTGTAATTCACTGCACAAAACAATGTGGGAAGTGGTTTTGCTTATTAAATAGTTAAGGATCAACTTCTGTACTGTTACTACACTGGTCTTTAAACATGGTTATTCTGATAGTACACACATCTGGAACTTTTCTACAGCCCGCTTGAGGGGAGAACAATTTTAATAATTCAATCTGACTGGTCACCTTTCTATAAAGCTGCCTAACAGCACAATTTAAATGTAGCAAACTGCAGTTCTTTGGATGATACCAGTCAGCTACACAACCAGAATTTTTCAAGGTTAAGACTCACTATGAGATTTCTGAGGATAGCAAACTATGGTTAACTGTGTATCAGGTTAAATAACATTTAACATTTTAAATAACGTCTGTGCTCTCATCTCCAACAGATCCAAGTCAAGGGGCAACAGGAAATGGGAACATGGTAAAATCATCATGCTTTTACTGTGGTCAAAATAACCAAGTTATTGTGACTCTCNACCAGTCAGCTACACAACCAGAATTTTTCAAGGTTAAGACTCACTATGAGATTTCTGAGGATAGCAAACTATGGTTAACTGTGTATCAGGTTAAATAACGTTTAACATTTTAAATAACGTCTGTGCTCTCATCTCCAACAGATCCAAGTCAAGGGGCAACAGGAAATGGGAACATGGTAAAATCATCATGCTTTTACTGTGGTCAAAATAACCAAGTTATTGTGACTCTCTGAGTTTTGGTGAAACTATTGTGGATCTGAAACTGACCTTTCTAAAGAGGTTAGCCTAAAATCTAATCACCAAAATGCCAGACGAGTGAGTAGTCTTCCTGGTGATAGCAGTAGTGCTAATGAACCTATGAAAGTTTTGGAATGAAAATCCAAATGAGTATTCCACTCCTTCTAGTTATTTAAACTGCTACCCCTATAGTAGCTTACTTGAGTGGAGTATGGGCTTTTAGAAGTACATACTTTAAAAAGTATATACTTTTTTCTTTTGGCAGATAGGGCATCTCCCCCCCACAGTGGTCAGTGCTCTCCTTGGGGACCACCACCACCGCAAATCTGTTTCTGGAACTGTTCTTTAAGAACTGAAGTCTGGTTTATCTGCCACAATCAGGATTCACCACATATGCTGTCAGGCGATTAATTCTATGTGAGAAAAGGGAAATAATACCCTTACACAGAGGAAGATGCAGCACAATTACTGTTCAGCAGGGTTAGTCTAAATAGCACCTCAGGAGTAGCTGGGCCCACTACTTTGCTACAGCGACAGAACTGCTGGAAGCTCTGCAACAGCTAAGTGCTACTCTTAATACCTGTGTCCAGTACAGAGCTGTGACCAGAAAAGCGGAGAAGGGACCAAAAATGGGGACCGAGACCAACACCAGCTGCAGAAGTCAGATGTTTCTGAGTGCCTTTCATACAGCCGCTCTCATTTAAATGACAAAAGAGTTTATGAATTGTAATTCAAGAACTTACCACTGAAAGATACTGAAGTAGTTCACATAATTACAAAAATGAACAAACTTTCTGGGGTCTGAATGGATTTGTACTTGATGATACTCCCGTCAGTAGGGGATCATGTTGTGCATTCTGCAGGCAGAATTGCTTCAAGTCAGCTGCAGCTTGAGAAACCTAGTAATAATAAAAGCTGGCATTAGAATTCACTGAACACTCTACCCAGGATGTGGTTTTTACATTGAAAACCATAACGACTACTACTAAATGATTCTGCAANGCAAACTGCAGTTCTTTGGATGATACCAGTCAGCTACACAACCAGAATTTTTCAAGGTTAAGACTCACTATGAGATTTCTGAGGATAGCAAACTATGGTTAACTGTGTATCAGGTTAAATAACGTTTAACATTTTAAATAACGTCTGTGCTCTCATCTCCAACAGATCCAAGTCAAGGGGCAACAGGAAATGGGAACATGGTAAAATCATCATGCTTTTACTGTGGTCAAAATAACCAAGTTATTGTGACTCTGAGTTTTGGTGAAACTATTGTGGATCTAAAACTGACCTTTCTAAAGAGGTTAGCCTAAAATCTAATCACCAAAATGCCAGACGAGTGAGTAGTCTTCCTGGTGATAGCAGTAGTGCTAATGAACCTATGAAAGTTTTGGAATGAAAATCCAAATGAGTATTCCACTCCTTCTAGTTATTTAAACTGCTACCCCTATAGTAGCTTACTTGAGTGGAGTATGGGCTTTTAGAAGTACATACTTTAAAAAGTATATACTTTTTTCTTTTGGCAGATAGGGCATCTCCCCCCCACAGTGGTCAGTGCTCTCCTTGGGGACCACCACCACCGCAAATCTGTTTCTGGAACTGTTCTTTAAGAACTGAAGTCTGGTTTATCTGCCACAATCAGGATTCACCACATATGCTGTCAGGCGATTAATTCTATGTGAGAAAAGGGAAATAATACCCTTACACAGAGGAAGATGCAGCACAATTACTGTTCAGCAGGGTTAGTCTAAATAGCACCTCAGGAGTAGCTGGGCCCACTACTTTGCTACAGCGACAGAACTGCTGGAAGCTCTGCAACAGCTAAGTGCTACTCTTAATACCTGTGTCCAGTACAGAGCTGTGACCAGAAAAGCGGAGAAGGGACCAAAAATGGGGACCGAGACCAACACCAGCTGCAGAAGTCAGATGTTTCTGAGTGCCTTTCATACAGCCGCTCTCATTTAAATGACAAAAGAGTTTATGAATTGTAATTCAAGAACTTACCACTGAAAGATACTGAAGTAGTTCACATAATTACAAAAATGAACAAACTTTCTGGGGTCTGAATGGATTTGTACTTGATGATACTCCCGTCAGTAGGGGATCATGTTGTGCATTCTGCAGGCAGAATTGCTTCAAGTCAGCTGCAGCTTGAGAAACCTAGTAATAATAAAAGCTGGCATTAGAATTCACTGAACACTCTACCCAGGATGTGGTTTTTACATTGAAAAGCATAACGACTACTACTAAATGATTCTGCAACACAGCTTATGTAGATTTTACGCAATAATTTCATTGTAGTTTTTTTGTTTTTTGAAGACAAGAAGACAAACAATGTAAGAATGAGAACTGATTTAGATGTTTTAATTTCCATGTTAAACTTCTAAGTATGAACGGTGAGCAAGATGTTGGAGATAGCTTTATTAATTATATGAAGATCCTTGTTCTAGCATAAGCAATTTAAAAATACTGTTTATGGTTTAACACGTTCTCCTCGACCAAACTGGCATTTCAGACTGCCTTGGAAAGCCATCCTAATGATGAGATAATGGGGTTCTGAGCACCCTTATAAGGGTTTTTTGGCACGCTGCACCTTCCTAAAAACTGAACAGTGAAAAATTCTTTGTCTTGCTTTTCTTTGCTGTAACTCTGAACTCATAAAATAGAACGATCAAAGTTTCAAAAAGTTTCATCCTGCACGGACACTTCGTCTCTGCAGTTTGCCCAGTTTCTCTGCCGTGCCAGGCGCGGTCTCACCCCGGCCCGGCACTAGTTCAACGCGCTCCGTGTGCCTGGCAGCGACATCTCCATCTTGCCGTGCCGGGGCCAGCCCAGCCTGTTGTGCGCCCCGGCTGGAGCGGCCTCTCCGCACCGCCCGACGAAGGGCGCTCCTCGCTCCCAGGGCACCACCGGGCAGCGCGGGCCGCGTCCATCGCCGCGGGGAGCGCTCCGGCCGGGGAGCGGCCCCGGGGGGCGGCCGAGCCCCGGGCAGGGGTGGCGGCGGAGGGGACGGGCTCGCCTCGGCCGGGGAACCCCGACGGAGGCCCGGGAGAAGCCCGGGCGCCGCCGCCCNCCGTGGCGGCTCCGCGCTCACCTTCACGCGGGTCACACTCGCCTCCAGGCGCAGCTGCTGCACCACTTTCTTCATGGCCGCCACGTTGGAGGAGCCCGACATGGCGGGGACGGCGTTGGGCTGGGCTCGGCACTGGCGGCACTCCCAGCACAACTTCCCGGCGCGGCCGCTGCTCCCCGGACCGCGGCGCCTGCGCGCCCGGGGCCGGGCGGGGCCGCTCCGGGTGCCCGGGACGGGATCCCGCCTGCGGGCGCAGAAACAACCCCGCTCACCGCTCCTGCTGTGGTGCGGGACAGGAGGCTGCTTTCACACCAAGGTGGCGAATCTCGGTGATAATATCCACTGGGCTCCAAGTTATTTTCGAGGTTACTTTGAGATGCAATGAGTGAAGTTCCTAACTTAGTTCTTGCTAGCGGTTTGAGAGTTGACTGTAGCCTGGAGGGTCAGTTAACTAGTCCTAGTTCATTGCAGAAAGTGCCCAGGAACGGCAGTGAAGCCTGGAGCTGGGGTGACATCAGGTACTGCAAAGGGCAGCATCTTCCCTGCACGCAGGAGCAGTGGCAGGAGCACGTGCTGTGACCTGCTGTGCGCTGTGAC
>VYZR01059554.1:25977-36021 GCA_013400675.1 Oxylabes madagascariensis
GCTGTGACCTGCTGTGCCTGCCTGTGGCCGGCAGTGACCGGGGGAGTGATGGGCTGTTACACTCGGCTCGTTTGCGGGAGCTTGCAAGTAAAGACACAAGCCCCGTTAAGTAGGAATTTCCCACTGACATGAGGAAATCTTAATTCCGCAGCGCCAGGGTGAGACTTGGAAGGTCCAGTCACTGGTGCTCAAGAGCTGGTGAATTAGAAGTAGCTGGGGTAGAACGCAGGAGGAGCAGAGAGATTTCCTGTTGAGATCAAGAGTACAGCAAAGGAGCTGCAAAAATCCAGAGGAGGTTTGTAACCTCAGAGAGGCTGGAAGAGCCTTCAAAGTGAGAACGCCAAGGAAACTCCTAACAAAAAGACAAAGATGGAAACAAGCTTGTTAGCAGGGCCTGTTGCAATAGGACTGGGGGAATGGTTTTAAAATAAAAGAGGGTTGATAAGAGATGAAAGGAAGAAGTTTTTTACACCAAAGGTGGTAAAAGCCTGGAACTGGTTGACCAGAGAGGTGGGCATTTCCCACCTCTTCCCCACCCCTGGAAACACTCAAGGTCAGATTGGACTTAGTCTGGACCAGCTGGCCAAGTGGGAGGTGTCCCTGCTCACTGCGGGCCTTGGACTAGCTGACCTTCAAAGGTCCCTTCCACCCCAAACCATTCCATGATTCGGTAACAATGTTAGGGCAGAACCATGGTTATAATTTATGGAAGTATTTTTCTGACATGGTTGCCCAGCACAGTCACGTTTCCTCGGAGCACTGCATTTGGCCGGCACAATGCGTTTGCTGCAGTTCACAATAATTGCCACTTTGTCAGACCCAGGCCCTGCAAGAATCTTGTTTTGTGGGAATTTAGCTCTGTGTCTTTAGGAAAACAGAGTAATTGTGTAGAAGATTATATACTACCAAACTTTTTGTGAAAGGGAAGAAAATGTTAAGAGGAAATGCTCTAGGGCAGATTTCTTAGAGCCGCAGGGCTATGGTTTAGCAATTCCCCCAGTTACTTAGGTGATACTTGTGTAGAGGGTGTGGTTGATTCTGTTTGTGGTTAGCTGGAAGCTTTCTGCCTCAGCACAGACACAACTTCCATTTTCATAAGTGGAATGAAGATCAGTAAATGGAAAAAAAAAGGATATTTATGGAGTAATTCCTCTCAGATTATAATGAAACTCATTCTTAAAGAATGCTTCAATGAAAACGAAAGTTAGAAAGCCCACCTGGCATTTGCTGTGGTCACATAGAGGGACCAACATGTCATCGAGTCAAATGAGACCTCGAACATCACAGGTGAGAGTTTTTGTACTTTTTCACAAAGATTTTTTCGATTTCACAAATAAATATATGTATAGATATTAAAACAAGTTTCTAGAAGATCTGAGAGGAAAAAAAAAAGTGCTTTCAAAATAGTATATATAGAAAGAATTATTTTCTAGTTCATATTAAGTAACTCAACACTTGCAGAAATATTTAATATAGCTTATTTGCATGGCTTCGAGCTAAAGGGAAGTATAGCATCCTTGTCAATACAATCTGATTTTTACTAAAAATATCAAGACCTGGAAATTAGCAGTGCAACAACTACCACGGGTCCAGCCCAAGTGAACCTTGCTCAGAGCCAGCTTAGTTATTCTTTTTGCAGACATTAGCAGGAGCATTTTTGTGTTTCCAAGGTATTAACAACAGTCAGAAATATTTTGAATTTTTTTCTTGATGACACGATGAAGTTGTGGTGCTATTTGAATCAAGCTTTCAGGGCTTTGCATTTTTTATGAGATGAACAAAGGTAAGATTTCAGCTGAGGGATTCTTGTAGTCACGACACTCTCCAGAGTATCAATAGTTTTTGGTAAGATCTCTCCATTGCTGTCACAGTGATACACAGCAGTAGCACAGGCTCTCTATTATCTCACTTCCATTGGGGAGCTTGTTCTAATGTGACTTATTTTGTTGCTGTCAGCTGGCATTCAGTCACAAAATACTCTGCTGTCACTGTTCTCACTATCTGATCATCACTGTGAGACAGTTCTAGTCTCACTGTTCTAGTCCCTGTGCTAATATCAAAGGAACCATCCCTGCCTACACAAATTGGAAGTCCACCTAAACAAAACAAAGCATACAGGAAGAGGATAATACTACATTTACGTCTGTTCTCTTTTTTTAGCTGGTGGAGCTTCATGTTTTTTATGTCCCAGCAGAAGTATGGAACTTCAAGCTGAATACAGTTCCTGTAGCTCTTACTAGTAAATTCATCTCAGCTGGATTTATAAGGTGAGTGTAGTTTTAGGTTTCATGTACGTGGTAGGTCCTTCACACTGGCCTTCAGTCTTTTAGTCCAACTTGCTCTAGAGAGCACAATTACATCTGCCAGCAGAAACCTGTTCTCTAATTAAATTTCTGGAGGGTAAGTGGTGACCATAACTAGCATTATGTTAATTTGTACTGTGTCAGGCTTAGCTCCCTTGCAGCCCGTGTAGACCATTGAAAAGCACTTCCAGAGCAGTGCTAGTATTTCTGCAGAATGATTTCTATTGTAAAATCACATCTTATATTCTTTCTGTCTCCTTGAGCCTGATTATCAAAAGCTGGAATTCTTTTGGGCAATGGGTCAGCTTCAAGACAGTGGCTTGATGAAGACAGGATAGCCTGTCAGTTCCCAGGAACAGGGACATGATGATCTGAGCTCTCTCAGTCCAGAGAAGGAGCTGAAGCCTTGTTTCTCAAGGGGATGCATTACAGCCCATGAACCAACAGCATTTCCTCTTTCTTCTTGAGCAGTGAGAGGCTGTGCACAGCACCATGTACTGTCTGTGCTCTCGGGTAGCTGTTTAAAGGACTTAGTGAAAAAATACCCTAGTTCCCACTCCTAGGCTCAAACCTGGCACAGGGAGTTGCATTTTTAATCTGTCATAACTTTATAAGTTTTTTTAATACTCCTAAACACTTTGCTCACAAAATCTGTGTGTATGTGTTGTGGTAAGAAGTTGTAGAAAAATCAAATCATGTAAAGATGTATATTGAAATGGAGCTTTTATGTGCATCTTGTCTACACCTGTGCAAAACCTGTCAATTCAGCTAAAACTGCAGGGAATAGAGGTTTTAATTAATTTAAATTGAGTCTTATATTATCCACTTAAGACAATATACAGTGTAGCTGAAAAGACTGACAGCAGTCAGGTATGAGCATGTAGGGCAGAATGTATTCATTCTCACAGCTGCTTTTGTTGAAAGGCTGCTCAAAACCAGAGAAAATAACTGCACATACTCATTTTGTTTGCTGTTCTAGTCTGCAGCAGAGGTGCAGAATACATGTCTGCAGTGGTAACTTCATTTCATGTCATGGACATCTGTCAGTGCCCTATATTTTCTAGTGTAAATTTATTTCATTGAGGCATCAAATTAAATTAGGATCCTCACTGATTTCAGTGTGTTTGTATCTGCCTGGGTATTATTGCTTGCTAATGACTCTTAGATAATTGCTAATTAAGTATTCTATGGGTACTATGCAATGGTGCAGTACATTAACATTACCAATAACTAGCATCTGGCTAGTGAATCACTGCCTTTAAAGACAAAAAATATTTTTTAAAACTTTTTATTATCATCCAGGAGAGGGAATGGCAGCCTTGCTGGCACTCCTGTGGCTTGGACGTTGTTGATAGCTGTGTTGTTCAGTCAGCTTGACAATCCTAGTGCTGTCTGAGTCAGCTTTACAAAGGATTCCTAGGTCAAAGTACAGGCCACTTCTATTAGCTGTGAAATTAGAGGAAGATATTAAAGGTATAATTGTCTATGGCCCTGAGTTCTTGTTCCCATGAACTTGATTTCTCCGCCTTTGTGAGCATTTTTTGGTTTTCATTCTTCATTCCTCACCGCAGAAGCCAAACTTTTATTATTTCTAGATGAGATGGCTGCAATGAACTCTAGTTTGCATTAAAGGGCCACCCTGAAGCAAGTGACATGTGTGACTGTTTTCTGCCAGCCAGTGGCAGCAAGTGACAGATTAATATTATTGTATTTTCCTAGCAGCTGCACTGGCAAATAACTTTTAGATAAATTTCTCCCCTATATCTCAAGATCTGGATACCTAGATATTTTCCCCCCATTATACATTGTAGATGTGTCCACTCTGCAGACTTTGGTCCCCTCTGCTGCGTGCCTGTGCTGCAGGGCAGTTTCATGATCTTGAGGAGGCTTTTCTAAGTCCAAGGTATTTGAAATAATACAAGGGAAGCATTGTAGCCCCCTGAAGTGTTGTGTTCATGAGATGAAAGTGATAGAGTTTTTACTACATACTCGAGATGTGAACTGGAGGCCTGTAGGGCTGCTTGCAAGTGCAAACAAACCTTGACAGGTTAATGTTGAAGACTTGTTCAAATGGAAGACCTGGCAGGTTCTTGTCTGTAGTGTTTGCTGAGAATGGCATGTGCTATCCTTCAAGCTGTGTCTGTGCATTGCTTGAGAAGTGAGAGCTGCCTGGGCCAAAATCATCCTACCACCTAATCAGCGTGGATGATTAACAGTCTCAGGCCTGCATTTGTTCCCTGGTTTCTTATATGGCAGCACAGAACAATTAGAATTGCTTATGCAATGCTGCAGAGCTTTGCTATGCCTCTGGCACATTTGGATTTATTGTGCAGAGATGCTTTTTTATTCTGTAGTGATTGTTCTACTGAGCTTGTTACCTAAATATTTGCATACTTTCAAGTAGTACATTAAATGATGCAATTCATATTTGTGTCAGCATTCTCACCCTCAAATCATGGTGGAAATGTTCACACTGCAGTGTTTGTTTTTTATTTAAAATATATTTGCATGCACACACCCAACTGTGAATTTGTGTTGGAGAAGGCAAAAGCAAAGGAATGTCCCTGGTGCTTAAAGTGGACAGAGACGAAGGCTCCTCTGGCCCTGGGTGCTTGAAGGGAATGCTCAACAGTCCTGGTCCAGCCCCATGAAAGTGTGTCATTTATATGGAAGTGCACGACTGTAGCTTCCAGTGTTGTTGCTATTCATGTGCAGATGAGCAACACCATTCTGAAGAAGTAAATTTCAAATTCCGTCTGCTTCCATATTCTCCCTTTGTCTGAGACTGACACAATGTGAGTCTTGTAGTTCATGTTAGGACAGCCCTTACAGTGTGATGTTCTGACTGCCACGCCAGCTCTCTGGCCCATCTGTAACTGGGTTCAGTTCTAGGACACAGTTCCCAGTTTTGGTCATTCTGTCTGTGCAAGCCAGCACACACAGACCATTATCTTCCCCCTCCTACTAACTAGCCATCACTATTTGATCTTACAGATGTATTAATGAATGACAACATTCTAGGGTGTCTCCTCACATCACATTAAGAGTGCTGCGGGAGAAACTTGGAGAGTACCTGGGTGGAGTGACTGTCGCAGATAAATTCAGATTTTTAAAATGCATTGGAAAAAAACTAGCAGTGGTAAGTTTTTGGTTTTTTTTTTTTCTTTAGTGCTCTTCTGTTTTATAATGTAAAGCAGAGATTTCATTCCTGCAGATGGGATAATATCACATAAAGTAGAGATAACTTTAGGAGCACTGTTAGCATTTCTTTTAAACATGCTGCAGCCTAAGCTCTTGTCAGAGCACATCTATTTCCCCGAGTGCAAAGGCACAGCTGGACAGTTGTATCAGAAATACCCTTTAAAGCAACAGGTGTAATTAGCATTGCCATCCAGTGAAAAGACGATATTTTTGATAAATCCATATAATAAATCTGGTTGCCTTTAAAAAATCCCCTAACCCATAAGGCCTTTATTACCTGTACATGGTTGGGAATATGGCAGTTGACAAATTTACAATGGAAGTTCAGAGTTCCTCTAGTGGTTCCTGCTGTGACCTGCCCTAAAACATTTAAGGCATCATTCTCTGGATGTTCCACTGTTTAGTCCAATAATACAGCCTGAGATGTAAGTAATAAAACCCCTACATGTGTGAATCATAATTGCTCCTCACATTGATTCTACATATATATCTTAAAAAGTATAGCTAAAGATTAAATAAAGTTGAAAATTAGTCCAACTGAATGTTTGTTCATGCAATACACAAAGATATAAGTCATTTATATAACTATAGAATACTTTTTCCATGTCTCATTTCACCTCTTTCTCATGGATTTGGAAATTAAGTACAAGCAGGAAATTTGGTGCCATTCTTTATTTAATTTCTAGTTGAATTATCACTAAAATCACTCTTACAGAAGACTAGAATAAATAGTAATATGCAAAAAGTAGATGGAAAAACTTAAAAAGAAACTTAAAAGACTCTGATACAATCTAATTCGGAAAGTATGCATATGTTTTCAATGAACTGAGGTCTTTTTAACAGGATGATAATAAGTACGATGGTTAATTTTCTTCCCCACATAGTTCAGAGTTCAATGAAGAAGTTTTCCAGCCTTTATAGTGTCAGCAAATGAATAAAATATTTTATGTTAATAGAGAATTAAAGATACTGGTAACTTGCATGAAGATTCATAGAGACAAATGAAAGATACAGTTTTACTTTGAGGTATTAACTGTTGCTTGATGTTTAACTTTATAACAAAGTGTAAAGCAATAAACCAACTGCTTTATTTGTTGTTTAGGGTCATGGTAACCTCATTGAATTACATCTCCATGATCAAATATTTGTTAAGTGTTCTCTCCCCTTAGTCCTCTGTTTCACAACTCTGACAATGTAAGCAGAACCAAGAGCTGTGACCTGCTTGCAAGCAAGGGTCTTTTAAATCAAAAGATAAACATAAACTAAAATCATGTTCATTTCCTCTTCCTTTTTTGCATAGAATCTGTGTGTTTAATTCAATATAATTATTTGAGTGTAAGCTCAGAGATTTTGTTACATTGGAGCACATCTTTCAAATATATATATTAACTATTTTAGACTTTTTTTAGGACAGCTGTTGAAATGGGAAAGTGTATGTCACAAAAAGAATACGAAGGGAAATGATAAATACAAGAAGATATAGGATAATATTAGATTTTTTTTCCATACGCATAAAATATTTTGCAATACTGTATTAGGTGGATAGAAAAAATTACGTGAGACTCAGCATTTCTGTCCAGATTCAGCTTGAAGCAACTTTTGATAAAAAAAGTTGAAAATTTTCTTTTCTTGTGGCTGTTGGGACAGGTCCTTTGAACCATAAGAGAAAGGCTGAAGGATAACAAACCATTCAGTATGTGCATGTAATCTTGTGGGTCTGATTAAGATTTTGAAAAATAGGCAAAGTTTCAGAAATATGTCAGAAAATACTACTGTAGTCTAAGATACTTTTTCCCCATAAGGCCCCTACAGATTATAGTGCTGGTTATAAAAGAATGCAGTATGTAAAAATACCAATAGAATGCATATGTCACATGCAACATTATTGATAAAAAAGTATTGTATTTGTTACCCTTCCATACTTTATTTTCCAAGGTGAAAGCAAAGCAGGAAACAGAACTGGAACTGAAGTCATTTGCTCCTCCTTATGTAAGTACTAATTGGCTTGTAAAGTACCATTTTCAGAAAATTTATATTGCACATTTTCTTTGTCCTGGCTGATGAATATACTGTGTATTTTCAGGCACTTTATCCTGAATTATATTTATTACCTGGAGTGGAATATTTTGAAGATGTTAATTCATTACCGTCATCAATTCAACAAAAGCATCACATTATTGAAGAAGCTACTAGGTTTGGTCATGGATCAAGATTATCCAACCTTTCCCAACAGAAACCTGAAAAAAGCAAACCATTTTTAGAAAGTATACAAAGCAGGCATCAGGTAGAAAATCTGGAAGTGCCCAGTCCTGTGGAATGGGGTGAGAAAGAATCTGTTCCAGTTTCACGCGCAAACAATAAGCAAGACATTAACAACAGGATTCCCGAAAAACAGTTTGGAGAAAAAGGTAAGCTTAACCAGTGAAGTGAAGGAGGATAATGAATGACAAGAAAAATAATATGGTTAACATTTACAATAAAATAATATCTCTGTTTCATATTATCAATTATTACGCAAATCAAAGTGGGTCTGATGGATCTCTCTTCATGCCAAGTCGTTCAATTCCTGCAGATCAGGAATTTGGAAAGTGTGACCTGGTATTACAGACCTCTGAGCAGAATCATCTCAGCCAAGATCTAGAAGAGTGCAGTGCTCCTAAGTGGAATGACAAAGCCAAAGGAACTGTTCTTACTCATGTAAACCACAGTGATGAACAAGGCCACGGTAACCAAAGACCACAAAATCACATGAAATATCAGAAGGGGACAGATGTTTGTTACTGTCTTTTTTGCTAAAGCAAGAGTTCTAGAAGTCAGCAAAGTAAAGCTAAGTTTTAAGAAATCTGTAATCAAAGTGTAAGTTGCAATAGCACTATCAGAACAATATTCCATTTTTAAAAAATAATTATGATACCTTTCAAAGAGATGTAGTTTTACTTTGCGAGTCCGTCATTATCACTGTGTGCTGATACAGAGAAACACTTAACTATAGTTGACACCTTTGTCTAATCACCAGAATTAGTCAGATATAAATTCTAATAGTAAAAATACCTTTTATTTTTCTTTATTTCTTTCTTCTGTTATTCATGGAACATTTCCAAATTCTAGAGATAACACCACTTGCTGTGTTGATTCACTGAATTTCCAATACAGGTTTGAAATCCAGTCATTGACAGTCAAACCAACCTGATTTTCGCAAATGTAATCTATGTATTTTTGTCATCACTATCCTGTCACAGAACTAGCAAACATGGAAAATAATGAGTACCAAAAAGATACCAAATTAAGAAGAGACAGAACACAGGATGCTGAAATTCTGAAAATCATGGAAGACCAAACTACAGATTATGTCCACAAAAAACAAAGGTTAGCAAATAATGAATCTTCTAAAATAATGCATACAAACTTACTTTATACAAATAAATGAAAGAAAAGGGGGGGGCAAAATCATTTCAGTCAATGAACTTTTACTTGTTTTTTTGATTTTATCTTAGCTTGCAGCAAAACAGAACTGAGAAAACTAGAGTTGGTCTTGGTGAAAAACTGGATAATCAGGTATGTTTTTCAAGGTAACATTCCTAGTAATCTTGAGCAATAAATATAGTCCTCCACCTAGAAACAGTCTAATTTTGTGAGACTGGTGACTCATTAAAAATATGAAAGATTTGAGAATAATTACGAAAAGTTAATTCATGCACTGCTACTTAGCAGATTTTCTAATGAATATCAACTAAGTTTCTAAACAATTAAAATCTGCAGTTACAAATTTTACTGTAGAAATTGGCAGTTTTTGATTTCATAATTAATGAACCAGGTGGCCGTTTTAAGGCTCCTGGTCTTGCATGGGAATGTCAGTAACTTGTGGAGTTATGGACATGGACAAGAACAATTAGCAATCGTCTGTAGTTTTGTCTGTATGTTCTCTGTGATGTAAGTGTCAGTGTTCTCATTTTGTTTGCAGAGACCTAGCTGTTTGTAATTTTGTAGTCATGTGTACTGGTAACAGAATAAAAAAGCCTACCTGTAGAAGTCAAATTCAGCCCTCATTCATTCAGGCCACTTTCAGGGCATATGTCTAATGTAACTATTCAGGATTATGGTTATGTACTTACAGCTGTGTCTTTTGACTCTATAGGCAGATGAAAACAAGCAAAATAATCTTACTTGTCCAAAAGAGTATATTTCACCTCCTAGTCCACCTTTTTTGGCACTTACTGTAAATCCAGCNAAGTGAGAATGTAGCAAAGAAAATCACAAGTATTTTTGCTGAGGAGGAGGATAGTGAGAAGTTAAGTGTTTGACTAATTGTTGCAGACTACTGGAAGTCTGAGGTATTGTCCTGCCAGCTGGAGTTTAAGACAAGATTTCTCTCCAGTTTATATTGCCCTGTATTTTAAGCAGGAAATAGTCTTTTGGAGGCTTTTTTGCCTTCACTGGCAAGAGTTTGCAAAGTATGGAGTGAATATATTTCTTGATTACATAGATTTAGTGATATATTGTCTAAATATATAGAAAGATGTTTGTTTGCGTATGTCTGTGT
>VYZR01059554.1:36516-48897 GCA_013400675.1 Oxylabes madagascariensis
CCTCCTAGTCCACCTTTTTTGGCACTTACTGTAAATCCAGCTCAAGTTCCTGTAATTCAAGCAGCAAGTGAGTACATGATTCCAAGAAATTGCAAGGAAGTGAACATTTAATCAAGACTGAAGAGTCAATGAAGACATAAATACCTACACTATATACATTAATTCACAGTATTGTTACAAATTTTAAATTATGATTACAAAATTCTAGGTATTTATGATTGCATGGGCGGTCCTAGAGGTTGGCAGGTTCCCAGCACTAGAACACCCAACTTGTCAAGCTGTGGATGGAAGGAGAAAAGGAGGGAGATCAGATGAAATACTCCAGGCTCAAGTGAGAATGTAGCAAAGAAAATCACAAGTATTTTTGCTGAGGAGGAGGATAGTGAGAAGTTAAGTGTTTGACTAATTGTTGCANAGTAGGTAATAGGAAGCGGAGAACTTTTTTTAAAATCACATGGGTCAAACTCAATGCCATTAATGTGACAGTTCAGATTATTTTAAAATGAAATAAATAATTGCAACTATTTTAGTTATATTACATTTCTAGCAAATTAATACATTTCTTGTTACAAACACAATGTCAAAAGAGTTTGCAAAGTATGGAGTGAATATATTTCTTGATTACATAGATTTAGTGATATATTGTCTAAATATATAGAAAGATGTTTGTTTGCGTATGTCTGTGTGTGAATGCCTGGATGCATGCTGGATTTCTCCCTTTTTCTAAGGCATCAGCCATTCTGAAAAGTTAGATTAAAATGAAACCTGATTAAAATGAAATCGTTTCTATTGCTTGTTCTGACAGAGCTTTTGGCATAATTTGTGATGAGTGCATTACAAAAGTCTTTACTGATCCTTTGTACTGAAAACATTCAAATGCTTGCTAAATGTAATTGTAATATCCTTAGAAAACAAGATGGTAGAACAATTGCAACAAATGAAGAAAGACAGAAGGCACATGGAAAAAACTAGAGAAGAACTGATCAAAAAAGCTAAAGGGCTACTGGAACAAAATAAGCTGAGGAGATACCATGGTACACTTTTAATTTATTTTGGGATTTGAAGTGATTAAGAAATTACACTGAATCTAATGTGAAAATATTTGTCTCCTTGTCAGTAAGCTTAATTACAGAGAGAGCAGTTTGCTAACCAATAGCTCCAAGAAGACTCATTTTGCGTAACAGCATGCTAGAAAAATTCAAGGTTGCAGTGTTTTCTTCCACATTTGGGTGGTTTTGGTTTTTTTTTTTGGGGGGGGGGTTGGGTTTGTTTTTTGTTTGTTTGTTTGTTTGTNTGTTTGTTTGTTTTTTGTGGTATATCTTATAAAGTTAAGGTTATTCTGGCTTTCATAAATTGTTCAAGTTGTGTCTCATGTACGTGCAGAGTTCAGACAGCTATTGCAGGCTGCTTCTCTCTGAGGCCCAGGGCAGCTGGCATATTCTAATCCTGCCTTTAGCTGGTACTTACAGAGGCTTGTGCTATGTTGATAGGGCTTCAGGTAAATTGCAGCATAATAATTTTTGTTCCTCCCATCCAATGGTATTCAGCTTATGACATGGAAGTTACAAGCCTTTTGTGACAAGCTTGACAAACCTTGGTTTTTAACGAGGTCAAATCTCATTGAAATCTCACATGAATTTTCTTCGTAAAATTCTTTTCAAGTTCATACTTAAAACTATCTTCCCTAAGTCACATTCCAATTATAAAGAGATGAGATTTAATCATTTTGATGTTTTGAGAGCTTTCTCTTTGTGCTTAAATGCAGCTAAGTCATTACGAGTCTCAAATATTCCTTGTAGCTTGTTGAAAGAAGACAAACCAATTCTTTCAGTTATTCTCTAAGGACATGGCTGCACCACACTCTGCAGCGTGGGAAATTTATATTTAAAAAACCCTAAACTTGTGTGCTTGAAGCAGTAACTCTGTAATAACATGGAGCTGAAATTCAAGCTAGAGATAAGCCCCAAATGGCACCTATATTGACCTAAATCATGTTATCCATTTAGGTAAAATAAAGGTTATCTTCACAGGCCAGAAGCACTTAGATGCATCAGAACTTGCAGAAAAGCCAGGCTGAATAAAACTTTGGATTTGGACCCTGTGTTTTATCTCAGTGGACAGATAGAGCCTTTTGTTGTGGGTGTTTGTGTGAAAATTCAGTTGCAATTAGAACTCTCTGCCATGTTTCAGTGTGTGCATTGGCCAGCTGAGGCTTGTGAGGTGAGCTGGTCCCACCTGTCTTCAGCAGACCTTAGGATAATGTGAACAAGACCAAACAGTATTACTGTTTCCTGTGCAGTTCGTGAAGAATGGAAGAAGAAGTACTTTGAAACTAAGAAAGCTACAGTTTCACTGGAGGACACTTTAAACAAACTGCGACAAGATTTAGAGCTTTACCACCAGAAATTGCTCTTGCAGTTGAAAGCCAGAGATAGCCAAAAACGACCGAACAACACAACAGCCTCCAAGGTATTTGCTTTTATTATTTATTATCTCTTTTTACACAGTCTGAGGTTTTTTGTATAAAATATAAATTAAAGAAACAGGTTTATCGCCAACCAATGACTTGTAAACTAGCTTTAGCTCAGTGATCTGAGGGACAGAATTCCTTCAGGCCATTTGTCTCAAAAAGACTGCAGAAGTGCTTCAGTCTGAGTGTTTGTTTCTTTCTGCTTTCTGTTGGTACCTTTCTGTAACAAAACCCCCTTCTGTTCAGTATGGTTGATGGATTGTTCATTTCTACTTTGTTTCTATTGTCCAAGATTTCATACAAGGAGGCAATGGATGTTTGGAGCATGCAAAACGTATCTGTAGCTTTTGAAGTGGTTGCACTTCAACTATTGTGTAACTGTGAGTTTCATGGGAAGTTCAGAGGGATTAAAAAGAGAAAAGATAAAAAAAAGAAAAGATGAAAGAAAAGGAGGAAACACCCTTTCCAGCCTTTCCAGTTGTGTCTGCTAATTTTCTAAATGCATTAATGAAAGCAAGACTGTTGACAAAAGTGAAGCTAGCCTAGGAAAAATAAATGTCCCTTTCTTGCATCTGAAAGGTGTCTGCATGTACAATCTAAGAGTGTGTATTATACAAACGTGTATTATTTGAGCTATCTTGAAATATCAACAAAATAAAAATATGAATAGGGTTGACATGGCATTACTGGCTATGTTCAGACACATTATTGCTCCTTTGGAGGGGCATATCAGAGTGGGGTTTTTTTGATCTCCCTGGCTGGGCACAGAGAGGCCTTACATGAAGGATATGCGCAAGGCAACATTTCTCCAGCAGTTCTGTAGTGGCCAGCACCCAGGGAAGGGAGGCAGGATTTACTGAGCTGTTAGGCTGAGCACAAGGGTGCTCCCCACCCCTCGTGAGCGACGTGCAGCCAGGCAGGCATCCCTCGGGTGGGAAAACAGGTGAGTTGGAAAGAGATTGTTAGAGGATTGTTTCTGAGTGGTGAAGTAACACCCAGTGAGGGAACAGATGCACTAACGCTGCACTTCAAGTTTTGTTGTTTCACACAGAATTACACAATCATCCGGATTGCTACAGTGCAGCATGAACTCGATCAACTGAGGAGGAAGCTAGATGATACAAAAATGAGACTTCTAATAGAAATTAAGGTACTCTGCCTTTTAATTAGAACAGTCAAAATATGGCAATGTATAAAAAAATAGAACTTCTTAATTATTAGATGATGTAAAAATTTGCTAAACAGTTCTTGTTTTATGCTGTTTTAAGGTGTAAGGTGTTGTGACTTTAGCATTTGAGCTAAATTACTCCAGAACACCAGGTTATCAGATGATTTGGAATGTATGGCATTCAAACAAGTTAGATACTCAATGTATAATGCTATGTAAGCTAAGGTTCACAATCTTTTCATAAAATTCCCATTTCATTCAAAAAGTAATTGAAGAAATACACCTGGTGTGGTGAGGCACTGAGCAGTAATAAATAGACCATGGGTAAAGAAAAAAAATGGTAAAAAGGCAAAAAAAACGAACCAAAAAAAAAAAAAGGCCGCCTAAGCAGCTGGCAGACCTCTTCATCTGCGTTATTCCATATCAGTGTTGCCTATGACCCTGTTTGGAAAGAAGAGGTTGTATAGATCTTCACACTGGACAGCTTTCCAGCTCTGAAAGCTTGAAATAGGAGTGTTCTACATCACAGAGATTGACCATACTCTTGTTTACTGGGTACTCCAGGGTGGTTGTAATCTTTATGACTCCTCCACTGTCTAGCAAGGAGTGGAAAGAACAATTAATTTTGCAGTTGTCTCAAAAACATCAAGGCAAAGTACAGAACAAAGTAGTGCTAGAACACGTAAAATTTCAAAGATGAAAGATCCTGTATTCAGCCATCCTATATAAAATTGTCTTAGTTATATAAACCTATAGGCATATCAGCTCCCAAAAAAAGCTTTCTTAAATTGCCATTCCTTAAATGATGGGTTCTTTTGCAGATGAGAAAGCAGGCAGCATCTGATTTACGAGCACTGAAAGTGGAACTGACACAGAAGAAAATTCATTCAAAGATTTAATTCTCCAGTCCAGAAAATCAGGAATTTAGGAAGATGACATGACTAACAACTGTGAAGTCTACAGCAGCTCTCTAGTGAATGTAGAAGAGAATTTCAGAGCATTTGTTTGTATGTTCTTGAAGTTATTTTGTAAAAAGACATTAACTATATAAATGTTGTGGAATTTGTACACTGGGCTACTGAGAGAATGCAGCTCACTTCTTTTTAAATCTCACTTACTGTAAGATTAATCAGCTACTTAAACATAGAGTTTAAGCTAGTAACATGTCTAAAATGAAGCAGTTATTTCTAAAGTGCAAATTAGGTAATTGTGTAACATGCCAGTGGTATGCTGATGTTCTTCGATTAACTAAATAGCTACTAAGAAATAAACCTAAAATCTGTAACCTCCTGTTCTTATTTTCAGGCTCACACATTCCATTTTTAGAAATTATTAAAATACAGTTGCTGTAGAACTACAGAATTCTTTATTTGGCTGTTTACTGGAGTATGTTTTTGCCATTATAAATATGTCTATCTATAAACTACCAGTGTATCATTACTGTATTACTATGAAGCATAAACAAAATCTCAGATAATCTCACTTTATTCCATGTCTAGCTGATTTCGTTCCCTTTATTATTAGGAAAGGCACACTGACATTAACTGTCTTCTGTAGTTTGAAAGCTTGCCTGAAAGCTTTCACTTGGACCAGTATAATGATGATCCTGGGTCCAATTTACACTCTTGCATATTCTGCCTTTCCTGAATTCCAAGGTCATGCATGTCCTGAGATTAACAATTCTCTGAAAGAGGAATCAGAAACCTCTTCATAGGAATATTTTTCTAGCTCTGCTGTTTGCCTCTTTGCAAACCAGATGTTATTATATTAAGCAGAGGAATAACATGCTAGGAATTAATCTCAGCTAAAAAGCTGTCAAGGCTGTATTTCTGTATTTATTACTGGCTATTTGACGCTCATGGGAAATAAGTTTATGATAAGAAAATTATGCAGCTCTCAAAAGAACTGACTTAGAAATGTCTTGAGTCAAACCACCCATTATCCAATTACTGTTAAGTTCTATCTTAAAGATAGGACTGCACAAAGATTTTAGTGCTAAAGTATTAAATAAATTATTAAAACTACACCCACTTTTGCTCAATTCAGGGTTGAAGCTCACATTCTCTATTTAAGAATTGTGTCTTATTTAAGATGTGAGAGCAGGCTACTAGCTACTGGAAAATCAGAACCTAAATTTAAAATATAGTATTATCAATTCATGATTCTTGACTGCTACAGGAAAGAGAGTTTTATTATTAAGTCATCTGGCCCTCAGAATTTGCAGGTCAGATATTCGTACCAGAAGACTCAATTCAGCAAATATCCACCTCACAGCATTTAAGCAGTAATACACATTCTGAAATACATATATGTTTGTAGGTATATCTATATATAATATATAAAATGCAGCCGTTTTTCTTAAGACTTATAGAGTGGTGTTCTAGTGAAAAGCCTTTTGATTTGTCAAGGGAATTTTTGAGTTTCTGCAAGAGCAGTAGGCTTCACCTTCTGCTTTCCATCACCTGTAATATCAAGCAGACAATTCAGATTAAGTCTTCCAGTCTTTTCCTCAGTAGCCTCAGTATGGTAATGCTGCCATACTATGGGAACTCTTTAGCAAGCAAAAAAACTCAACCAATCACACCCCCCCAACCAGACGAAACCAACAAACCCACCAAACCCACAATTGACTACTTCCACCTAATTAAATAATTTTTTTTAATTAATGGAGTCACTTAAGCAGGGCCCAGTTGCACTTTAATCTGGTTGTGAAACAGTTCTGAGAAGCAGACAAGCAGTGTGGGCTGTAAAACAAGTAAAGCACAGACAGGGAACATTGTTTACAAGCCTTACAAAGAAAAAGCATTTTATTTAACAAAAAAGTCCTGTAAACACCAGCCAATCTTTACATCACTATGGGTATTTTAAAAAGTTAATACAACTTCTTTAGGCAAATGATTTTATGAAAATATGAACTAGAAAGAAAACAATCTCCTATTATCTCACAGGCAACACCCCATAAAAACAAAAAACAAGCTACTGAATGAATCTTAGGGTGTGTGGAAAAATAGATATGCCGTTCATTAAATAAGCTTCTGAATTCTAGTTTTCAGGAAGTAAAGTAGTTTGAAATGGAAGGAAACATCATCCAAGCCCTCTTCATGTTAATGCTTCTTCTTCAAGCTAAGGTCAGAGATTTTTGGCTTTTGAAACTAAGGAATTTATCTGATACATAAGCACAGTGAAACTCGAGTTTATTGAATATTCCTTTTTAACAACAAGTTTGATATAAATCTTAGCAACTACTTCATGTTATGTAATTTCTTCAGTCCATAAAAATCTTTTAATCTAGAAGAGTAACCAAGCTGCATATAATCAATAATCTGTATCTCCAGTATTCTGTTTTATCTGATTCTGGACTGACTTAGCTAAAATATTGGTTGGGTTGGGAAGTCAGAAGGCTGAGACTGCACCATGTAACAAAGGAATAAATATTTGCTGCACCTGGCAGCTTTAGCAAAGCATCATTATGAGACTGCCTCTGTAAATCTATCAGTTGGTCTTGTTACCAGATACACACTGGGTTGAAGCATTAACTAACTTACAGTAACTATGAAAAATTTAAAAGATGAGCAGTCTTAAAAAAAATCAACTGATGCAAGGATTCTTGTTCCAAAGCAACATTGGAATGTTCTGAAGAATGAAAATACAGCTTGGCATATAAAACAACAAGATTAATTTCCCTAGTTTTTAAAGTTTTTGTCATCACAATATATTTGTATAAAATCAAAATCTGTAATAGTGTAAGCCAAAATAAAAAATTACCAATTTTCATCATTCTAAATCAAGGGCTCACATAGTTCTTATGGTGTCAGAGCTTGCCACATTGCTTGAGTTTGTTGTTCTGCTGCAGCTTCCCTGGAATAGTCAAGACTATTTCCATTCCACATGCCAATGCCCCTTAAGCCTCGACTCTTCACATATGCTGCTTTCAAAGAGATGCTGTGAGGGTCATCAAACCATACCTGGTGCAATTGACCAACAGAATCCTAGAAAAACATTTAAACACTAATGTCAGTGATTACATTTTCTCTTGAACACAGTTAAAAGTACAATTAAAAACCGGGATATACAGGCTATGTAGATTTATATAAGATTTTCCTGATTTAACAATTCTTTGGCACACGGGACAGTTAAAAATTCTAAACCAAATATTTGGATATTTTTTTTAATTGTAGAATATAAGTTATAAAACAGTGACACAATTTAACTGAAGTTAGATGAAAAGACTTAGCTAATATGTATTTTAATATTTTTTTTAAATACAGCTAAAATTTCAGATACAGTATCTAAGCTAACAGGTGAATTTAGTTAGAGATTGTGGGGTTTTTTTAAACAATAAACAGTTTTAGAGGAGGTTATAAAATTTTATCAAGGTTATGCTGCTTTTACCTGGTCATTGCTTACAACATTTTTTAATCACTAACATGTGAAACTTAAATAATATCTAAAGAAAGAAAACAAAATGGATACACTGTGGTGTTCTTGTAAGCACAGTCATTTATGGACTCTTTCACTGTGTCTATGTGGAAAACAAATGCAGAAGAGAACATGCATGCAAGGCACTGAGCTAGACAAAATTAAAAGCATCTCAGAATCTTTTTTAGTTTAAATCATTTATCAACTCATGAAAGGAACTATAACAGTGAAGGACAGAACTATAGGATGTCTTTGTGCCAAAATGTCCTTTTTTGACATGATGCAGTATCTTGAGAAGACTGGAAAGTAATAAAGATCTTTATGACTCCTGTAGCCTTCAGGCACCCCTCTCTCAGACTAGGAATTCAAGACACAGATTTCCATCAATCCTTTACTATACAAAAAAAAAAAAAAAAAGANCCCACACGCAGAAATTGCAGCGTTTCCACAAAAAAAAAAAAAAAAAAAAAAAAAAAAAAAAGGAATAATCTAATCCCCATAACTATCAAAGATCTATGGTTCATGAACGCTTACTACAGTGTCTTGAAAAAAGTCTCTTACCTTGTACTCATAAAATGGAGCCTTTTGTACCTCATCCCACAGCACCCCTGAAAGAGAACTGTTCACCTGCTTCATGATGGTTGCGTAGGGGACCTGGCTCCCTGCAGCATCACTGCAAGGAGCCCCACGGAAAGGCACTTTGGGAAGGGAACAAACATGATCCTGAAAAAGAAATAGGGAGGCATGAGTTTCATGTAAGATATACTGGACTCCAGAATAGAAGAAAAGCCAAGAACAATTCACAAAAGGCATTAGGGCCACAAAAATTCCAAATCTTCAAGCAACTCCAGCAGATACTATTTGTAGAGAACAGTAAATTAAAACAGCTCTTATTTCTTTAATATGAAGTAATACAGGACTGGTTGGATATCATTCAGCTTAAACAGTTGTCTTATCTTTTCCACCTTTAATTGACCCTTACATTTTTCATAAGTATAATTTTGAAACCTCATAAACTGCTATGCTGTAACAGTCATAGATTTGCTAAGGTTTGTTGCACCTGTCTTTACAGTGGTGTTGAGAAGGCACATACAAGTGTTACAGGGCCTTTGAACATCATTCTTCTCATACAAATACCATTCACAGCTCCTTAGTCAAACACTGCTTGGATATTGTGGGGTTCAGGCTGCCTAAAAGGAGCTAAAATGCCTTATCTGGTAACACACTGCTCATCAGTTATCAGCCAAGCAAATGATTCTGTTTTGTGTCCCAGCTTGATGCTCTTATCCATCAGACCACAGAATTTCCTAGTCCAAAAACAAGATTACCAAAGTCTAGTTGTATCTTTCCAAGGAGAAAAACTAACAGTTTGATTGCAAATAAATAATCTTCACCTTACCGTGGATAGGTTTTGGCAGACATAGTCATAGCCATACCAGGGGACACCCATCACAAGCTTCTTAGGATCAATGCCCATAGCAATGTACTCTTCATATCCTAGTTTTGAGGAAAATAAAAATTAACATGCATTATTTACTTTTCCTATGCTTTTTATTCTTACAACTGATTTAGAGCCAGAGCCACTGCAGAACTTGCATGATCCCCAGACAGAGACAAAGGTGCAAGCTATCCTTTGCCTTCATCTGCACTCTCCAGTGAGTGAGAGGCTTGCTCTACTGAGATCCCAGTGACTGCTCTAGTTGCTCACACTTTAAACCACCTGCCCTGAGCAGAGGTTCACAAAGATGAGAGAAATGTTTCAGGTTCTTTGCAAACTCAGGCAGAGAGGGTTGCTCTGGCTGCCATTTTTTATTGTGAAAGCCTTCCTCACACTCATGATGTTACAAGTAACAACACACAACTGCTAAAGGTCTGCCTGTAGGGTCATAAGGATCAGGGATACTATTTTCACATCAGGAAAACACATACTTGCGCACACTCAAAGCCTCATTGCAACAACAACAAAATAAACCTAAGAAGAAGCAATCTTTTCTATCTACTCATGTGAACAAACGGAAATGTTCTGATTCCTGGGGAGGTCTTTAGTCCTCACCAACTAAAGTCTGCAGGTAAGGAGCATTGGCTTTTGCAATACAGTCTGTCCAGATCTGGCTCTGTTCATCATATGACATCACAAATAAGAAGTCACAGGCATCTGCAATCCCAGTGTAGTTGTAGCACCTTTTATCTATGCATGCTGGAGACCAAGCCACATCAAACGTTACCTGAAGGAAAAATGCACAACTTAGTATCAAGTATGGCCCTTAGGTGCCCTTGTTATCTCTATTTTTATAAAAAAGCTTGATTTTTTAAGACAGTATTTCCCAAATAGTGCAGTTTAACACATCTTGATAATAATAAACCATAGGAGAAGCTGCTCATCTGGTAAAACAAACAGAAGATAATAAAGTGAGTACCCCATTAGTGCATATATAGCACCAAAGAAATTAAAATATAATATGAAAACCACCAAAAGTATGAAGCATGATGCAAATCTTGAAAACTTTCGTGATGGGTTAACCAAAACACTTTCAAGCTTTTGCCCCAAAATGCAACAGTTCATTAAGGCACACTAAAAACTGCCAGATCACACTTAGCAGTAACGCTGTATCTACAAATCTCAGCCAAGCCCATCTCTCATTTAAATTCACACAGGTCAAAAAGAGCGATTCTTACAAGATCATATCACAGCTAACATAATTAAGCATTCACTAGAATATTATATTTAGATCTGCATAAACTTTTTCATATTCATATGCTAAACAGCACTGCCAAAAAATCCTTACATTTCATAAGGTTTAATTTAATGTTTCTATAAAGTACATTATTATTACCTGTGATCCAGCTATTTCTCTGTGAAAAGCATCTGTAGTTTCTTTAACAAGCTCTGTCAATGCATAATACTCAGGGGAGGTTTCATTAACTTCTTGCTCTATATCTATGTTAATTCCATCCATATATTGTTTTTTTGCAAGGTCCACCTGTTGGGATATCCATGCTGCTCTTTTAGCAGGATCAACAATTTCCTTAAGAGGTACATCACCTAGACAAGAGGCCTTTAAGAGTTAACATGCATTTGCACCACAGTAATAGTAAGAAGGAAAGGTTTGTCTTTAGTTAACCAACAAATTCAAACACGACATTAAAAAATGCCCATACCAATACTGATAAAATACAAAGGAGTTCACTTTTCCTCCCAAGCATAATTTCGAGAAACCACGCCAGAAGAGATTACTAAGCTTCTTTGAGACAGTAGAGTTAAAATTAAAATCCTTTGGTTTTTCTATAATTTTAATCTTCTTACTTCTGCTTAACATTCTTTTAGCCAAGGTAAACTACCTTTCTTGAAATCGAAGTACTTTTAGCGTTTCCACTGGTCATGTTTAGAGGAAAATTACTTTTGTGTTTAACCTTTGTTCTTTTCCACAATATAGTCCTGTAGTCCTTTTTCTCAGCAGAATCAAAAGGTAATTACAACACGTAAACTAATGGACTTTGTCTTTCTAATCAGCATTTGTACCTACACAGAGTTCCTAAGTACTCATGTTTTAAAACTCAACAACTTCCTAATAGAGAGGGACTCATTTTAAGTGCAAAATACTAAAAATTACTTAAAATCCCTTTCCTTACTTTGTCTTTTGGGTACTCCACATAAGATCCAGAATAGAGACCCAAATACCAGACTTTTTCTCGTTCCCTCTTCCTCCATAGCAATGATGTTTCCTGTTAGAGAACTTTTATTACAATGTCAGTGGGATGGTTTGGTTACCACTGTGGCACAACCCACTGTTCGTTTCAATGCCCTGTATACCAGCACACATAAAATGTCTATGTATTATAGTCCTGGGTTCATTAAAGCCTTATTAATTAGTCCTCTTAATAATTTTAATACTCTGCATACAACTGAATGGAAAATGCCAAGGCAATATAGGCCTGTGCACCTTCTTATTTACGTATCATAAACATCCACGTTTTCCCAGTGTAACCAACCTTTCAGTACTATCCTCGAGCCTTTGGAATGGGCATAGCACATGAGCTCAGGATCGTATTTTCCAAAAGCTGCCACAGTGGTAATTTTTGACCAGTCGTAGGATTTCCAGGTTTCCTTCCCCACATCAAACACAAAGACCTGGAAAAGGGGTAAAAAGCACCCTCGTTAGCCCCGAGCACTTCCCACCAGGACTCTCACTCTCCAGGCTCTCACACTGGCACAGCCCCGGCTCGCAGGGAGGGCAGCCGGGGAGCCGAGCGCGGGGCAGCGCCGACAGCACGTCCGGCCCGGGCACTGCCCGCATGCCCCTGCAGCCCGGGGACACTGCCCGGG
>VYZR01059554.1:48959-71886 GCA_013400675.1 Oxylabes madagascariensis
CCGGCCGCGCAGCCTGGGCCCGGGGCGGGCTGAGGCCGGGGCGGGCCCGGCCGGAGCCGCCCACAGCGCGCCGCCGGCGCAGGGACAAATGAGCTCGCCGGGCGCGTTCACAGAACAGCTTTTATTGAAAGGTCACCCCGGGGACGGCTGCCCGGGTTGTTTCCAGCGTCTCCAGGAGAAGCAGGGGAGCAGAGCGGTCTCCCGGAGGGAACGCGGCTCATCCCCGCTGCCCGAGCTCAGCCGCGCTGGGCCGGCCCGGAGCGGGTCCGTGCGGGCTCAGGCCGGGCACGCCTGCTGCTGGCAGGAGCACGCTGTGTGAGCCGAGACGGAGCTCACGACGTCCTCGGATTTCTGGTCCAGCCTCGGCTGCCCGTCCAGGCTGAGAGCGGAGTCTGCAGGAGAAAGGAGAGCGGGGCTGGTTGTACGTCGGGGCACCCCTGTGTCAGTACCGTGCACCTCACGGTCTGTCACAGAGCCCCAGTCACACACGCTGGTCGTGTTGGGCACAGGTCACCGGACTCACCGGCTGGAACGCAGTGGAAGCCCACGGAGACGGGAACAGTCTGGGTTGCTGAACAGCCTTTTACACAGCGAAGGACTGGCTCCACAGAGAAACATTTTGCTGCTGCCTTCTCAAATGAAACCGGCTTCTCACTTTTGACGAGTTTGCGCTGCAGCTTACAAGCTACAAAACATGAACCCTCTCAAAGCGTGCACAGAGTTTAGATAAAAAACTTTCTGGACTTAATTTGTAGAATTAGCAAACACTAAGACCAATGGATGAACAGCGTGACACAAGCTAGATGAAGCTAATCTGTTTGAAGTGAATCAATTTTTTGTCAAAGGCTCAGGCTGTGAGAAAATGAGGCAAGTGGAGTACAGTTGCAAGGACAGAGGCTCGTCAGATGGGATCTAGGTGGGACACTGATGTCCAAATCCGAACAGATACATGTGAAAACCTCAGCTGACACTCAACTTTACTTAACAAACAGTGCTTTATTTTGAGGCAGCAGTGGCTCCTGGACATCTATATATCCTCTTCTGCACTGTCAGCAGCATCACGCCTGCCCTGCCATGACTGAGTAGCTTAGTCCTTAAGTCTATGATCCGGGCTTTCCTGAACCAGTGACTTCAGGGAAGCTTGACCTAAAAATACATTCCAGAACGGCCAACACATGCCCAGAGGGTTGTGTTCCACACAAAATGTGTGGTGCACCCTAAGGTAACCAGCACATTCATGTTGTTTTTATGTAGGACCTGGATGGCACGAACAATCAATCATTCCCAGGCTGATGTTTTCAGATTGTGTTAATCTTCAGCCTGAGGAAATTAAAACAAGGTTTTCCCACCTCAAATGCCCTCTAGTTTGATAGTCAGGGCTGGATATGATTTTTAAATCTAAATTAAAAGCCGTGAAATAACAGAATGAAAATCAAGAATGAAACTATTAAAGATGACATAAAATTACTTCTTGTCAACAGTCAAACTACCTCCTTTTCATACTAAGTTATCAGATTAGGGACTTGTAAGTTGAACACACAAACTCCAGGTAATTGCACAATGCGTGACATTGATTAAAAAAACCCAACAAAACTAGAACTTGCAGTGAACTACCAAACTCAGGAAAAACAGGGGTTTTTTTCTCCTTTTAGTCTGTGGCCACTAATCACAAAAATAGCAAAAAACAAGATGACTGTGCTACAATTAATATAAACCATGTGATTAATTAATTAGTTGAAGGCACTGATATTAATATATGTTGGACTCTTAGTACCTCCAGCACAGGGGTCTTCTGAGATGATCCAAGAGTGACCAAAACTCACAGAATCTTTAGCTAAATATCCACTGGGCGTTTGATATTCTCTTTCAATCTCAGCATCATATTTTCCACAAATGCCACATGTTTTTCCAGCCATCCAGAAAGCAGCTTGAATCTTTGTGGAAATACAGAAAAGTTGCATGTAAATGCTTTTCTTCTGAAACTAAACCCACTGAAAATAACTTTAAAATTACCTCAAGTCTATGGCCATCATAATACAATTTATCTATGCCATAATCTGGGGCTTTTAGTGACAGTCCTTTCTTTTCACTGCTGATCAGCATGCTTGCAGCTGCAACAAAAAAGCAAAATGAGATCTTTTCTAAAATGAAGTTACTGTTTTAGGGTCCACCCTGAACCATTTGTTAAGCTCCTGAGGACATAATGCACACTCTAAAGAATCTCAAAAGAGATGGTGGGATGTAAAAAGGCTACTGCTCCCTGCCCTGGGAAAAGCTGAAGCCACTCACAGGGGTGGCTGTGACAGAAGTCATCTAAATGCTTGTTCTCAACAAAACATATCACAGCCCTGCATTTTTTGGTCTGTGCAAAGATGCATCAGCATCTCTTTCTTTGCTCCTCTTTCTTGCCACTCACTAGAAAACTTGCATGGAGGTATGTTAAATTCTCCTGTTTCTCAAATCAGGATGGTCTTTATTTTGTGAGGTGTTTGGAGGATCCTGTCCTCTCCTTCTTCAAAAGATCAGGAAAGATTAAACAAAATCTAAAGATGAGTTTCTTACCAGAATTAGATGTGTATGGAAGATCTTTTGGGGTTTGGACACCATTAATCTTCAACTGGATGAGTCCATTGGAAACATACATGTCAACCACACTTTAAATAAAGGAAATTAGTGTAAACAAATGCTTCTTCTTTGCCCTACTCATCTTATAATTTCCTGTTCTGGCAGAAGCATCACTGCAGGATGCTCATATCATTCTGGCATGAATCCCTTTCTACCCTTTAGGAGGAAGATTGAGGCGGCCCAGGACAGCGTGCCAGCAGGAGTGCTCCCAGTACAGCTTCCCCTGGCTGTACTCATCTCTGAGTGGCTGCTCGTGGCCACGCTCAGGCAGGAAGACACCAGGCTACAGGAGCCTTGCTGCAGAACAACCTAATTGCTATTATCTTCACATAAATTGAAGGTGCTTTACATTTCAAAAGAAGATTGGGTTCCCTAGGGCAGTTCTCTTACAGGCTGAACAGTCTGTGTATTGTAGTATTTTCTTCAGAGCGGTGTTTGCTCTAATGAAGAAATATGAAGCTCAAGCACATCAAAAGCACATCCATACAATCGTATGGAACAATCAGGAATGATTCAGGGATGAGGAATGTCTTTATCACAAAAGACACAGTCTATAAAACAAGTATCCTTGTGTTCTTCCACAAAACAGGTGCAGGGAATACTAGATTCCCTCTGTTTCTCTAACATTATGGCACAGTTAGGCACACATTTTTTAGAATTAAATAATAACTTGTAATGAAACCTTACAGATCAAAATCTGTTTATGTGCTTTGAAGAACACTCACTACAATGATTTTAGTATGCATGATCCCATACAATTTAGGGGTGATTGCTCCAGGCTGAAACAAAGTGTGTCTTAAATTAATTTCAAATAGATTAGAACATAATGTACCAACTAAGAGATGTCCTTAGAAAGTGCCTCTAATCTGGGAAAAGCAATGCTCTTTTTATCCATGTCCTCTTCTCAACAACCCTGCTGTAATGAGTGTGAGTTCTAATTTGTTCTAATTATTAGCTTAGTGTAGAAGGCCAGATTAATGATTACAATAGCTCCTTCTGAATTTATAGTTTATATGTCTGCCTAATCACTAAGTACTAAAATGAGATGGTTGAATTCTAACAAATTAATGAGGAATTTGGGGCAGTGAAGACTTGAGGTTACTGTGAACATCAGATATATTTCAGAGGCACTGTTAAAGTCCCAAACCCCACTGACAGTCCTAGATATCTTTCCATTGACATCAGTACTTTCTGCATGAGTCTAATGCTAGTGCCAGTCTGCCCTATCAATTTGATGTTCATTTATAGCATATTCAGCTTGGCATCTATTTTTTATTAAGTTTTCAATTACTTACTGGCTGGCGAGTCTGACATTTATTGCTGTGAGGTCAGCAGACTCTTCAAGTCTTTTCACCATCACCAGGAACTTAAGCTCTGGACTACAGTCCTGCACCAAGACATGGTAGCAATTTGCAGGCATTGAATAGTTAAATTCAACGCCATTGAAGGTTGTAATCTTATTTTGGAAAACTGTACAATGACCTGAGAAAAAAAAGCAGTAAAAAGTAAGCATTTTATAATTTATATTAGACTGCTATTTTATTTTAGTTTTGTAATTAAAAGAAAAAAAAACCAAACTTCTGGTTCTGCATGTTTTGATGTAGAAGTGAATTAATTCTGTCAGACAAAATTTTAGATTTGTAGTAATTCAACAGTAAAACTTTGCCAGTCCTCAGGCAGCAGGACAACACCCCCATGATTCAGTCATTGTGTGAGATGAATTCTGCTCACAGCTGGTGCTGATGCAACTCTTGGTTTGTGGCATTTTGGCTTTTCTAACTTTGTTGTAGTCAAAAGAATTTCACAAAGGTTGGTAACAATTTACATATCACTTACACTAGAGAAAGTTCACTGAAATGCTGATACCTTTATTGAGTTATAGCCAGGATTAGAAGTAGTTAGATGTTAGGAAGGAAAAGACACCACACTAGACTTTTCTCTTTTTCACTGTAATGGTATTTTTTTGGAAATCCTACCAGCTCTGATTAGAAATTATTTTGCAACAATTGTAATTAATAAAGATTAGTTTTGGTGTTTACCAAAGAAATACCATAGAATTGTAGAATGGCTCAAGTTAGAGCCAACTTCAAGGATCATCTAATTCCAATCCCCTTGCTGTGGACAGGGACACCTTATAAAATATGCATGGTATGATATTATCCCACTGATTCCAAGCAGAATGTGACTCCTTATTGCAGGATTACATAAAGCTTTTAATTTTAAAACTTACCCTAAGTAAGTATAATGTGATTAGCTCTTAATACAGCATTAATCAAACAATAATCCCTTCAAACTCGAAGTGCAGGATTTGAAATTAATGAGTATACTTTTGGAGCTGTTTCAGCTTCAACTTAACAGTGCTAATCAGGCAGAGCACCCAAAGTCTGAGGTCACTTAGATGTCCCTCTCACAAATTTTGTATTGTATTTTCTTCACCAAACAATTTTTGCAGTGAAGCTGAAATGGATGCATTTGGGAATGGATGCATTTGGGAATGGATGTATTTGAAAGCACTATTTGGCATGGACCTGAATGTTTAATCTTCCTGGTATGTCACCGTTTCTTTACATCTTTGAAGCCTCACAGATTTTCATAGAGATGCTTTGTTTCTATCTGACATCCAACTGATTTTGAAGTGAATAAAAAAGTAAAAAAACCCAAACAACAAAACAAAAAACAAACAAAACAAAACAAAAACAAACAAACAAACAAAAACACCCCGAAAGTGCAAATCAAGTTTACAAAATTTACAAAGCCAATCAATGTCTGTGCAGATAGTAACTTGCTGACCTTTAAGGCTTTCAAGGATTGAAATTGTTGCTTGGGAAAAGACCTTCCAGTCAGAGGACGGTAATGTGGAGAGCGGTGTAGCCAGATGTGAAGGGACTGGCAGGGGGAGACTGATGGCTGTGTCATAAATTGTGAGCTGAAAATCAGGCAGGAAACAAACATGAACGGAAATGCAAAGTACAGTGTAGAGATAAGGTAGCATTTTCCTCTGATGTTCCAAGATAACTGTGCTGACTGAAATCTAAATTAGCATCTAGATTTTGGTCAGAGTGAAGAAGAAATCAAGTCTTCTGTCTACAGTATGAAATAGTTCTGCAGTGTGACACATCTGCAACCGATGGAACAGCAGTGCTGTAAGTGAATTTGGATAGTCACCAATTTACATCTTTTTGGGTAGCTGTATATCACATTTGTTCTCAGGCTGAACAGTTTGCTTACCTGAGATGTGCACCCTCTTTCTGCCCATACCTCAAGTGCTGCTGTTTGGCTGTCTCAACAGCCTGCTTTTACTGTCTTTTCCAGAATGCAGGAAAATCTATCATCTTTCTAAAGGTTTTAGGAGGAGCGGGCTTTTTAATAAGTTATTTTTTAACGTGCTGTCAATCACGATGATTGTTTTCTAACCTCTTTCTTATTTCATATGCTTGCATGCTACAGGAGAAAGACAGATACATTGTAAGATATTTTCATAGTAAAACCAATTGCATGAATATAATGTCTTGTGAAGGCAGCTTCTTTACAGTTTTGATTGGTTTTGGTTTTGGTTTTTTTTTTTTCAATCAGCAGGATTAAAAAAGCCCTTAATCATCCATTTCCTAGGTATTGACGGCTTCAGGGTAAAAGATGGTGGGAATTGTTACCTCTGGCAACTTAAAGACAACATCACAGGTTCTTGGGGATGTCAGAGCCATAACCAAGGTTGCCTGGTGAGAGGGACCAGGCTGTTGCCTTTGGGAAAGCCCAAGCACATAGGCAGCTCCTGGAAGAAATGAGTAAAACCTGAAAAAAAAAAAAAAAAAAAGGGAAGAAAGCAATTAAAATGAACTGTCTTTGAAAAAAATTGTTATTATTTTTTCATACTAAAATACCCCCATAAAGCAATATGCATTCTATGTTAGCATCAGGGCATGTTTTACATCAGGGTTTGATGATACATGATGGTGTGTATGGAAGGAGGGGCAGACAAATTTATTTTTAATTGCTGTAAAAGATCTCAAGAGGCTGGATGGGAGAGTGATATGAGAAGAAAAGTGTGACAAATTCGTTTTAAACACATTCAGACTTAAAAATAGGCATCAATAACATAAGCTTCCAAATATTAACATGCTAAAAATATTAAATTAATATTTCACATTAATATGTCAGTCTTGCAGTGGTAACTTTAGGCAAGGATCCTTTGCCCACTAAGACTGTCAACAAGCTGATGGAGGGATCTCTACAAATGAGTTTCCAAACAAGCTTGAGACTCAAACAGAGAAATACAGAAAATATTCCTTTATAAAAAGGCATAGTCTCAGAGCAGAAAAAAAAAGGTAAGTTCTGTGGCTTTGCTCCAGGATAGTCAGTTGGATGGTTTCATCTCCTCTAATAAGACCAGATAACAGCTTTGGGTAATTCAATCAAATATAAAAAGTTACCCTCTTTGGTAGACTTCTAATCAAATCACCTGTATGCCTTTGATGTGAAAACTTGTGTTGTATGCGTATTTAGTTAACTGAATTGTTGTACATGTCTGTATTTTAGTTGCACTATGCCAAAAAAAATAGGCTTCAACATGGATCTTTATGTTATTGCAGGCAAATGCATGGAGGGATACGATGAATGAATGTGACAGATATTTCGTGAAAAAGGAGACACATGTGAACTGAATCCAGAAAGTACAGTTTCCTTACATTAAATGTCATAAAACATTTGTTATTTAAAGTGCATAAGCCTTAGGGGAAGTATTTGTGTCACCTGCTTTACAAGCCAGAGGCAAGTGCCTGCATTAGGAAATTGAGTAAGAGACTGATTTCTTCAGAGAACCAAGGTCAGGCTTCTCCTCTGAGCCTCCATAAATCAGGAAGCATGACAAGACCAGTCTCTTAATTCAGGCTCTTTAAATTACAAGTCTGCAATAGATTAGGTGAATCCCATCATCCCAAGTGGTTTTCTTGCAAAATGCAGTATGCTTTGAGGGAATGAATACAGAGAAAGCAAAGGTAAGTAATCTGATTTTATAATATCCTACTGATTAAGGGGAATTTTTCCAGCTTGGAAATTGCAGAACTGAACCTGTAATTATTTTGAGCATTGACATATATTTTTCAAAAACTAAAATGAAATCTCACCATCTTGCAGTTGTTCTGATAATTGAAGGCACTTTTAGCCACTCCAGCTTCATCTGCATAGCTGGATAAGCAGCAAATTTCCCTGTTGCAATATGAGTAGCAATCTGGTAGTCCTGGCAATCTTTACCCCATTTAAGAGAACCCTAGTAGAGGGAAATAAATAAATTTTTCATAAAACATAGTAAGATCGTTATGTCTCATTTATATTTGAGCTGATTGATATTTTAAACTTACTGATACTTTTCTGTAATTTATTACTGAAGCATCAGCACAGAGTTTCCATCTGCTTGGTCCTGTGATGCTTGAACCAAACATCTGTATTCTCCACCTCTTGGGTTGTGTATCAGTGTACAGGACAAGCTGCAATCCCGTTGGCTGCTTGTTTCTGTAGATGGCACGAAGAACTGCAGCCAGTATTGGTGGCTTTCTGTCTCCCAAGAATTTAGGCTTCAGTGAGTAGAAATGAAATAGAGACCAAAGACATAAACAAGGCATTAGAATTATGATAGTAAAACCACTGGCATGAGCTATGCAAGTAAGACTGTGTTGGGAATTTTTTTGTAAAGAAATTTCAATGCAAGTAAAAGAAGTATGGTACTGGATAAAGAACCAATACTACCCAGCTCAGCACTGCTCTCTTACCAAACTGCAGTTAATAACTGCAGCTAATAACACTAATAACCTTTTTGATAAAACTAGGCTTGACCACCTGTTTAAAACCATCATAATTTGTATTACGGGGGGATCTGTTCAGGGCAGTCCAAAGTGTGGTGCTTGCGTGAGGAGCAGCACGTTCCCTGTTCAGTGCTGGACCCTTGTTCCCAGCAGCAGCACCTGCCTGAGTGTCCTACCTGAGCTGTGGGCACAGTCCCCACCTGGCCAGGGGACAGCTGCAGGTGGAATTTGCTCTGGGGCAGCAGGTCCTCCCTGTGCTGCCAGGTCCGAGTGACAGAGACACACAAAAGGATTGGGTGAGACAGAGCTGGAGGGGGTTTAGTGGGAAATGGGGAAAGAACAAGGCTGTGGCTGAGAAAGGGTTCAGGGAAGTAGTAATGTGATGAAAAGATGAACAAGAGAGGTGAATTTAAGCTGCATGGAAATGGTGGGGAAGAAGGTTGTTCTGGGTGCCATCTTTCCACAAGCTACTTGCACTGACATCTGGGAGCTGCTGCTGCAGAAGGGATGCCTCAGCAAAGTAAGGGTTATTATTTTGTAGGCATGTAGGTCATTGCCTGAAATGTGTGAAATTTTTCTTTGTTGAAATCTGCTCCAGATTTCCCCAGTTCTAACAGAAGGACCAGGTACCATTAACTATGTACCACGCAGACACTCCTGAATAAACACCTGGATTGCTCTCAGAGTTGGAGCCTTGCTGCAAACTCAAGGTTTTTTCAAAGGCCTGTTGCAGTTCTGCTAACTTGAGCAGAAAGAATCTGCAGTGAGGACCTAATGAACAAAAGAGTGGCAGAGTCAACTCCTAAGCTTTTACAGAAAGATACACAATGAAAATATCCCTGAAACCAGTTTCTGATCCAGCAGGTTCTGATTTTTATAGTGAATTATTTACTGAGCAAGACAAATTTTAACATATACAGAAATACATTCCAGTTTCATTTAAAAATGTAGCCTGAATTAAATGAATATTGAATTACATTCAATGACTATCCAAAGTGCTCACCTTTATAAAATAAGAAACAGTTCAATTTCTTTCTATATACCTATTATGCTAAATCACTGTAATTTTCCTATTGTGTTATAAATATGCAACAACTGGAAATGCTAAGTAAACGTTTGGATTTCTTGCAGTTTAAGACACTCACCTGAGACATGGCTCTGGAGATGTCTTCATCACTAGCTGAGGAAGAGGAAGAGCTGATGCTGATGTTCAGGATTTCCCCTCCTGTGTCCTGCAAAAACAAGGAATCACCTTGAAGCAGGTGCCTACCACTGGAAGTTGTTGCAGAATTAATTTATCATATTTTTACTCTCAGAGAACTAGGATCCAATTTCAGCAAAGACAGCAAGAATAATTGTACACCCTGCTCCCAGTACATGCAGTAAATGTACCTGTTCATCCACTGGCTTAAACAAAAGCTGGTAAACAGGTGGGTTTGCCTGTGAAAATAGATAAGATGTAAGAAGACCCCAGAGAGAATACAGAACTAACTTTTGATAAATGGATTAAAAATTTCAGTTCTGAGTATGTAGAGAAAAAAAAAAAAAAAGGCAAAACAAAACTAATTTTTAAAGGCATTTTACAGTGAAAAATTCTGAAATTTAAAAATTCTGGTCTGAAATGCTTTAGAGAACCAGCATTCCTCTTTCTTTGGTCCGTGTTCTATGAGCACAATTTTCTGATGTACAAAAACAATCACTATAAGAAATATAAAAAGGTCCAGCCAGAGTGAATTACCTGTTGGTTGGAATATTCACTGTCCCCACTGCAGTGTCTGTCCCCAGAGAGGTCTTCTTGGCTGCTGCTGCTGCTGCATGCTCTGCTGCTAGCAGAGCTCCCACTGCTGCTCCTGCTGCTGCTCTTGCTGCCACGCTTCTTCCCAGATTGTCTTATTTCATCTTTCCTGTGATGATTTCCAGGCTCTCTGCCATCAGCAGAGGAAGTGGCAGAAGAAGAGGATGAGCTGGAGAGGTGGGCTGTGCTGTGCTCTTCCCAGAGACCTGTATCTGCAGTCTTGTACTCTCGGTTAATCCGTTTTGTGCGGCGCCGTGTTTTATTTGCAGCCTCCAAAAACAGTTGAAAGCATTATAAATTTATAGCTTGTTCTGTAACATTTCCCTGGCTGCCAGACAAGATGCTCACCACAGGCTTCCAAGGAAATAGAACTTCCTTTCCCCACACACTGCAGAAGCTGCACCAGAGCTCACTCAGGCCCATTCCTCCCAGCCCAGTTCTTTGCTTTCCCATGCCAGCTTTCCACAATGGAAGCCCTTTGGCTTCATTATAGGAAATATTTCCCTCTTTGATGCTCAAAGTCTCTTACCGTGAACACATTTTCAATGCCTAGAATCTTCTTCAGTTTAGCTTGAATGTCCTCATATGGAGATGCCTCTCCCTCTGCCTTTGACCCTGAGCTTGATACTTCAATTATTTTCGAAGCTGCTTTGGATCCTGCTTGAACCTCCAGCTGTATTTTGTCAATATCAGCATCTGTATGAACTAAAGGCAAAAGCATTCCAGAGTTGTGCTGCTTGAGCATTATTTACAGTGATTGACAGAAAAACTTGTTATTATGACTGTACCTGGCTTTAAAGTTATTTTGGCTTCAAATTCTCCAAATAATTTGTGCAGATAGGTATTTCTTAAGAAAGCAGAATTTTTTGATTTAAGGCTGAGACAAGTAGAACATCCCAAACTTTCTAATTCTTTACAGAACCTGCGTGCGTAAAATCTTCTTCCTGCACTGTTGTGATGTGCCTCTTCTGAACCTTGCTGGTATCCTTTGGATATCACATTAGGCATGCTGCTTTGCTGCATTAAACAAAAATATGGCAAATAAAGTCATGTTCCATTAAGAAAAATAAAATTGTCCCAGCTCTTAAATAATTCCTCCAGTTAATGAAGAGAATGATGACACTCCTGCTTAAAGAAGGAAGCAATGCTTAGAATTAGAGATCCAGGCACTGGAAGCAGTGGGGTTTCCTACAAAATGCTCCGTGGAAGAGGACAGCTCTCCTGCCCACCCTTTGTCAGGCTGTATTTCACAAACACACTTCCCAATGAGAACCTGCTGGGCTCTTTGGAGGGGCAGTCCCTCTGCACCCATTCAGGCTTCTAGCTCTCCTGCTGCAAGCCAGCGTGGCCTTCCCATGCTAGCCTCAGAAGCTGAAGAGCACATGAAAGAATGTGCCTCTGCCATCCACTCAGGATTATCTCAGGATTCAGGAAGAAAAGTCTATATCCTGCCCAAGAACCATATTTTTTTGCATTATTCTGATTCAGAAAAAAAAAAAAAAAAAATTGTTCAAAGGATGTGAATTTCAGACAGCCTCCCATGACTGTAAAGAAATAGGAAGACATGCTGTCAAAGCAGCCCTGCCTGCATGCAATGAAGAAAGTTAAGGGCTGTGAAGGATCATGTCATGAACCCATTGGGTTTTAGGCTTGGTTTGGGNATTGTTCAAAGGATGTGAATTTCAGACAGCCTCCCATGACTGTAAAGAAATAGGAAGACATGCTGTCAAAGCAGCCCTGCCTGCATGCAATGAAGAAAGTTAAGGGCTGTGAAGGATCATGTCATGAACCCATTGGGTTTTAGGCTTGGTTTGGGAAATATCAGACCCCTGTTGAATTTCACTCTTCCTGTGTTTGTGATCTGGTTAGCCAGCTCCTGTGTCAGGGGTGCCCAGCCCTTCTGAGGAGCTCTCTGTTCTCTGCCTGTCTGCAGTACAGGTGACAAGAGGCTTCCTTTACCTTCCAGCTACCAGGCTTTGAAGATCCTTCTGTAGACTGCAGTGGCTGGTCAGAGATACTTGGTATTTCTCCTTTGGGGAAAATCTGGGATTTCTTTTCAGAATCTACTTCTTCCATGTTCCTTGAAATAGCATAAACTTCACTCCTGTGGAGGTGATAAATGGCACACAAGTAACACCTTCTGATTTCACTCTACCCATCTTTGCTGGTGCAAAAAAGATGGTATTAAGCTTTATGTGGTTGCCAAGGTATGGCAGACCTTAACAAGTAGTTGTATACTTGTGATTTTATAACAGGAAACTCACAATCAGCAACACAGAGCAAGCAAAATGAAAAAAGCTCTTCTGTACCTCACAGCTGCGAGCTCAACTTCTTGATGGCAGGGAAGGGTTTCAATCTTCAAATTTTTCTCTTTCATATTTATCCTGGCATCAAATTTCATTGTAGTGTTGGCACTGAACTCTGCATGAAATTCAAAACCACTCTGAAAGTACTGTGTATTAATCCCCATCATGGCAATCATATGAAAATAGGCTCTGAAAGAGTGGAAATAAAACCAGGCATAATTATATACAAATATGCAAAAATTTAACTTTGAAATACAAAATTACATTTTCATGCTGTTCTTTTTATTGTAAGATCCACTACTCATGGATGAAGAGATTCATCGTAACAGGATAAGAAAAAAAGTGAAATGCCATTGGAAAAGGTGAAGTGATTTCTCTGAAAAACAAAGCTAACGTGGAGCTTCTGACCGCATGGTCACTGGTTGAGGACAAGCTTGAGGACAAGCTAACTCCAGAATCTCATAGCCTCAGATCCTGTCTATTTTTTTAATATTATCACTACTATTTTTATTATCATCATTACCATTATCATTATTAGTACTGTTGCTTTTGCAGATCCAGAAGCATTTCCCTTTCCCCCCTGAAATCCTTCTGGCTTACGCCAGGTGATGATGAGATTCTATGCTGAAATTGTAAAAAACTTCATGCCTAAAATAACATATTTTCACATCTTAGTATCTTTAGTCATTGAACAGGTACAAATGCAAGCATTTGTAGCAATGACAGAACAGCACAGTATCCTGTGGGATACCATGCACATTGCTAGATTTGCCGGGTTGTAAATTATCAGGAGATTGCATTGCTTTCTCACAAATTTGCTGCTCTAGACTAGTACACTTGTCCAAAATCTGCGACAAGTAAGATCCCTGTATAACTATGTGCCACCACATATCTATGTCAAATAAAACTATAAATATAAATATAAATATGTGTGCGTGTATGTGAAAATACACGTAATTTTTACTTTGGCCTGATGTCAGCATGAATATCCATCTCGGTTTCCCACAACTGTGATGGTCTAAAATTGTCAGATACTGGTGGTGATACCTTTACATCCACTGAAAAAGACAGAAATTATATGAACAGAGAAACAATAAATTCTGGGAATACAATACTTTCAATAAGCATAGTAGTTAGTGTAAGGGCAATGCTTTTACATTTTGAAATACTTTACATGGTTATTTAAAGGTTGCTAAACCAAATCAGTTATACAAATATGTCTCAGGTGAAACATCCTAATTACTTCTCAAACCCTTTGGAGGCAGCTGGTCACTAATGTTTCGACATAACTGGGGTATTTTTCAAGATTATAGAGGGATTTAATTTCAGCAGAGGGACTGGACCCACAATTATTTTGAGGAAGCTGCTGGGTTTGGCATCCCAAGCTCACCATCGGCCGCAGCCTGGGCCACCATGGCCCCACACAGCCCGAGCTCCAGTGGCAGGCCAGTGATGGTGGGGACAATGTGCCGCATCTCACCCACCATCACTGGCAGGGTCCATCGGCCTGAAATGCCTCTCTGCACCTCTTCCAACACTTTTTTCACCACTGGCTGCCAGTCTGATGATCCAGTTAGACTCTGGAAACAGAGAAATAGGTTAGGTAAGTAAGTAAGAGGAGACACAGAAGGGAAATTATTCAGTATTGCAGACAAAAAGTCAACAGCCTTGTCAGTACCATCATCGTCTGTTGAATGGCATCTTTGTCAATGTCAACAAAGGCAATCTCTTGACCCAATACTTTGATGTAAGCAGATACCAGGGGGTCTTCAGCTGGCAGTTCTTTCCATCCCAGAAGCTGTGGTGTTAAGGAGAGACGGGGAAAAAGGGAAGAAGCAGAAAATGTCACTTAAAATGGAGCAATGAGTAGATCCCAAACAAAGAGCAGATCCCATCTGAAGGATGAGAACTGTGGTTCCTTAGCCAAAAACCCAATAGACATATTACAGGTCTGAACCGATGTGGCCTTTCTTGTATTGCACAGGTGATTTCAGAGAGAGTTGCCCCATGTAAGGATGAGGTTAAGGGCTTGGTAATTTCTGCTGCTGTAAGTAGTAGGTGACACCCAAGGACTCATGAAGGAAAAACCTTATTCAATTATCATTTTAAAAGAGAAGAACAACCACTTAGTGTTGTTCTAACATACACTTTAAAACATTTTGGCTCCCATCAGCATCCTTATCTTTTGTACTATACATTGAGAGCTGACACCTGTTGAGTGAAAAGGTGGCATCTGTTGAGAGAGTAAGTACAATGTAAGTACAGCTTTCCATGACTAAACAGGATGACAGACTCCTTTCTTCCAGAAACATCAAAGGGATGGCTCAGTGGGTGGGTGATGCAACCCTGGTGCTGTCAGGAGCTGTGTGTTGCAGACAGGTCAGAAGGGTGCCCAGACGTACCGATTTACCCAGCTCCTTCAGGGTCTTGTACGTGTCATACTCAGCAAAGGGAATGTTCTGCTTCCTCATAAGTTTGGTTAGGCTTTGTGACCGGAAAGCCACCTGTAGGAAAGAGTCAGGCATCACAGCCCGAGTACAAGAGAGCTCAGGAAAAATCTTGTGCCTGCTATTAACTCACCAAGGCCACATGAAATACTTGTTTCATGAAGCCATTGCGTTATAAGGACATGTCTACCTGACAGATGACTGCAGGCTATGGCTGCAGATGCTGCGGACGTGCTGAGCTAGCCAGCCTTAAATTAGTCAGCAGGGATAATTTTAGGGTAGTGCAGAACTCAGCCCAGGCTGCAAAACTTGCCCAAGAAGCTGTGTAAATTCCTGCATGCTGTTACATGGAGCTTTGTGCTGCCCTGGCTGTACTGCTGGCTGAAATTTAATTCCCCTGTACTTATGCAAATACCCTGGATCCCACATGACTTTAGGTGGGCAGATGGATGTTCTGCTGTGTAAGCTCTCCTCTGCTCCTAGACTCACATGCCTATACTGGATGTGTTCATTGATGAATGTATGTGTCAAGAAGCACAAATAAAAGAAGAAGCCTAAGTAAAATCATAATCATTATCTAAATTTTCCCTTCCACATCCGCCCTCACAGCCAGAAATGGAATTAAACACTACATCACAGTCCAAAAGCTGGCTGCCTTAATGCAACACTTACTTCAATAATATCCGTTGCAGTGTCTGCATAATATCCTCTTACTTTTGTGATTATATCAGATGGAAACATGGTGCTGGGACTGTTCATTAGATAGACCCTCCAAAGGGCACCAGCCTGATACTGAGCTGTCACAGGAATAAAAAGCAGCAGAAATTAGGGTCTCCAGGGTGTCTGGTGCACATAAGCCCCCTCAGGTACATGCTGTGGTAGATCACATGGAGTTCTGTCAGGATTCAGTCCCACAGGTCCTCCAAGTTTGCAATCTCAAGAGGAGGACTTCATTCTAGGGCAGAGTCAACAGGACCCCAGGGACTGAAGAAGGAGGCCTAAAACCATGTGCAAACACCACTTTCCCCAGCAGATACCAGAGATTTGTGGAATAGTCTCAGACAATTTTGCATGTTTGGAGGTTCTTCTGCTTTTTCTATTTCAAGAGGGCACTAAACTCAGAGTTCATGATTGGGTTTAGGATGAAAATCACAGAACACAATGGAGACATTTGGCTCCTAAGCTGAGGAAGCGCACAGGGCAGCTGGTACTCACAGGAAAAGTCGCTGATCTGAATGACCTTGCTGTAGCGATAGCTCAGCCTGTCAAGTCTGGGGCCCAGGAGTTTAATGGCAATGTTGCAAGCAGCAGATCTGAGTAATAGAATGAGGAGAGTTGACTGTGACCAGATTCTTAGAAACCCGCAATTAAAAAACATCTCAATTTTCTACTAAAAATGTACTTCTTCCTCTACTTACAGTTTATAGAGCTGTGGGATCCTGCCTGCTGCCAATGTCTTCATGTGTGAATATGCAAAACTGGCTACTTGCAGGCTGGGTTCTGTCAGCAGCGAGCTGGCCAGAGCTGATACTGTTGGAAGAGCAGGCTTTGTTTCGAAGAGAACAATGCAAGCCACCATTCGGACATTTGGAGCAAGCGTGCTGTCCATAAAGACCTGGAGGGTGATCTCCCTTACCTACAGGGGGAAGACAGAACCTCTGAGTAGCCCATAACTTGCCAGTGGGCAGTGTTTCCAGAGCAGTGCCTATGTGCTCTGCAGTGGATGAAGAACAGAACCCTAAACAAGAGATGTGGGCATGGGACCTGTCACTGAAAATGAAGATATTGCTGGGTACACAGTGAGCAGGGCTGGGAGAAACAGCCATTAGGCTGAGTATGACAGTGACTAAAGCAAATTCTTTCCCAGGATATCAGCAGGGATGGGATGATGTCAGGAGTTTGCAGCATGAGCGAGAGGAAGACCAGTAACTGAGAAGCCTGTCCAGAGTTGCTAATGTTACCTGATGGTTTATTATTCCTGAATCACTAAGCAAATCACCCAACCCATACCCTTTAAGACATTTGTTTAAATAATAATTTCAGTTACTTTTGCAGGGTCTTTTCTTGCAATTTTCCTTAAGGCCAACACAGCATCAGCATGAATTCTGTTTGGTAATGAAGCTGCAGCTGAGGAGAATGTTGGCAAAAACTTCAGGATGCGTTTGATACTGGCTGGCTCTCCTGCATTGCCCATGGCTTTCAGGGCCAGGGACATGTCTTTGGCATCACCTTTGCTGGTGGCTTCAGTAGCAAGGTCATGGAGTGGCTGAAAATGGAGCAGACACTGTTAATCTTACCAATCTTATAATGATATTGTAATAATGCATAAAAATGTGCATTGCCATAGCAAGCAAAACAATTACTGCTGCAAATCCCAGAACTGAGCTGTTCGGACTTTTCTCCCAGGAAAAACCTCACCATCATTATCAGGATGCTAAACATGGACCATACAAATAAACTTGATTTTCTCCTTGCACAGTGTTGTAATTGATTTTGAATTGTGCCTGAGTGTAGGAGACAATCCCAAGTAGGTGTCTGCACCAAAGAGTCTGTAGCAAGTTCAAAGGCAGTGCTGAGCTGATGCCAAGTTCAGTCATTCCCAGAGTCACCTCTGCCAGCCCTGCCAAACTACACTTGCGTATTTTTCACTTCCAACAACAATTTCAAGTATACTTGAACAGTTTTGCTGTTCTGAGAGGCAGGATTACCATTCTGATGGCTTGGCTTTATTTCACTTCTTTTTGGAAGATTTAAACACGTCAAACACCAGGAAGACCTTCTCAATGCTGTGGTCCTGCTGAGCAGGGAACTGGAGCTGCACGGTCCAAGGACAATGTCCTGAATATTTCTGACAGTGAAATGCAATTGTGTAGCAGGGCTTCCTGGGAAGCCCTAACCTATGACATACCTAGAGCTTTGTTTATATTCACACTTTACTGCCTTTTTAATACATCTTTTAAGTACCTAATATAAAAGTAGAATCATAATTATTTTGCTTTAATCCAAGTTTTGTCACAACTTAACTCAGTTTCAGGCTGATTACAGGATCCATTATCCCCATGGGCTTCTAGTACTACATTTGAAATTCTGAACTGTTACAACCTGATCTTTCAAAGGCATCAGCTCAGTGTTTCATTCTGTCTTTGCATCGCAGAATGAGGCATGCAAATAGTGAGTTACCTAATTGCCAGTATTGTGAGAGCTAAATTCAAGGCACTTTTAAAATTTTTTCACCTTTTATGAATAAGAAATGAGAGTCACATACCTGAAGAAGTTCATTTGGACATAGTAAAGCCTGAACACAGTATTTATTCACCATGCTACCATATCCTAGGTAAACAATTATCCTATGCATCAGTACTTTCTGGATTTGGGGACAGGTCAGAAAAGTCTGCAGAAGGAAGAAGTATAATTTTTTACTGTTTCTAGTAATTAGAGCTGTATTTATCAATAAATGCATTTGAGAAATAGATAAAATTGATTTGTGCTGTTTCTAAATATTTTCAGGGATTAAATCAAATGGTGGACATTTAGCTACAAGAAAACTAAATAGATTTGCCCCAGTTATGCTGTATGCTCTTTAGATACAGATTCTTTTTTTTTTTTTTTAGTTTGTCTCTTTTCTTTTTAAATTCTGATTTGACAAGAAGACTCAACTGCAGTTTTCTTATCGTTTGTGGGGTTTAATATAAAATATAATTGCAAACTTTTGGCAACAAGGGTTTGGGATGTTTTCTGAACCATTTCCTATTTTTGTTGATACCCTGCATTTTACAAATATAGATAGAAATATGTTGTATCTTTCAGTTATAATCCTGTGAATTCACCTTTCAAAAGGAGTGAGAAGGAAAATAGAAGTAAGAATGATCTGTACTCACTGAGGCAATTTCCAGTGTTTGTTTGTTTGGTGTAACAAAATGGAAGGCAAGAGGGAGAGTCACTGCTGCTTCCCAGATGTTCAGCTTCTCGTCATGGATTTTTTGCTTCAGGAATCTGAATGTGTCAGTAGCTCCAGCAGCACAGATGGCACTCAGGAACCAGGGCCTGCCAGGAAAAGGAGGACTCATCATCCTCATTGCCCAATGTGCCTCTGATCGGAAACTCTGGCTGAAGGCCATAGTTACCTGTAGGGGAGTTCATTGACAAACTGCAACCACAAAGACTCAATTTGATCGAGGGTTGCTACACGAAAAAGCTGGACCATTTGTAAGAACTTGGCTGAAGCTTCTTTAGTGGCTCCTCTCTCGTTATTCTGAACTAATTGCCGCAGCGTCTCTGTTAACTGTGGGAAAAACAGACAGCTGGAAGGATCCATGTCTAAAGTAATTATGTGATGACCTGTTAACCTTATAAATAGTGAAAGTGTGTGAAAATAAGACTCTAATACCTGTAAATCTGGATTTTTAATCCTGATTAGAGGAATTGGCATCTGGAGTAGCTCTCCTGAGAAATGATAACGAAGACTCCCCTGTTTTTGCAGCTGAGATGTTGGTGCACTGATAGGAGGCCTTTTAATGCCAACCAAAGACAGCTCCTGTCTTCAAGGGAAGGAGGGAAATGCATCAGTAGACAGTAACCACACTGTGCATGGAGGACTTGTACAGCATTGGAGCAGACTGAGGGGTACCCAGCAGGACTGCTAATGGAGCCTGCATTTATTGCTCAGGGTTATCTGGAAATGTCTTATGACTGCAAAAGCCTTTGTGAGAGTTTACTAAAGTCTCTGAGAGGTTGGACAGATGTTTCGGGTGGCCTAATCAGTAGGGCACAGGCCACCCGAAACATCCTGGGCATCCTGGGCTGGGCATCCCAAGGGCAGCCACAGGCCAGATGCTTCTTGTTATCTCACAAATCAACAGTAAGTTTTAGGCATGTCCTCCTGGCTACGATAACGTAAGGACATGCACAGTGCCTACCTTGCCTCCATGACTGCTAACCCGTTGGGTTCATTGAAAGGAGAGATCTGGTACACCTGGTCCGACATGACGGATACCAACGATGCCCCGCTGTCGTCATACTTCATCTTGTAAGTGAACGTCACTGTGCCCTTAATGTTTCTGCCCCTCTAGAAGTGCAAAGAGACCCACTCAGAAACAGGAATGGTCTGGTGAGCCCAGAGAAGCCCAACCCCCACGATCATCAGCCACGATGTGGGTGCTGAGCAGTGGCTCACGCCCCAGCAGGGCAGCGGTGGCTCCGTGCTGCTCGTACCAGGGGACAGGTAGGGCAGGGTCGGATGTATGCCATTCCCAGGTTCTTCACTGCTTTATCCTGGCAGTCTGTCAGGTCCTTGCTTTTGGAAATGGTGGCACGGTTATTCTTGCTATGGTCCTGAATAACATATCTGGTTTGGCAGATGCCTTCAATCCCAGCCTGCAAGTATTGGTTAAACACAGTGAACGTCCCACTTGAAACAGAAATAAAACAGTCCAAGAAAACAGTCTGGGAAGTATAACTTATTCTTTAATGCTAAAATGAGAATAAAAGTAAAATCAGAATGGAAAAAACAAACCTCCTGTAGCTCATACACATTTTGTGACTTTTTGATGGTTATCTGCAGCATGTTCAGAATCCCTCTCACTAGGTTAGTGCACAGAATGGGACAGTCCTCAGGGGCAAAAATACTTCCAACCCTTCCTTCAGTGTATTCAAACTTAAAGGGCTGGCTGAGACATGCAGCAATTGTTTCTGAGAGCCTTGAAGACGGAATGAAGGGGTCTGTGGGCTGGAAGCCATTGTGTTCCTCCAGCTTTGGTGATCGAATCTGTGAACAAAAACAGGAAAATGATCATACTGTTTCCCATCAGTTTGAAATAGTGCTATAATACAGAAACTGGACAGTTCTTATCCATGACAAGACAAAAGTCCAACGTTGCAGGAAACAGTTTCCAACTCAGACTCCTGTGCTCAGCCTAGGAAGCATCCTTGTAAATGCAAACTTCCATGAAGGATTTCTGCCAGAAAAATAAGATTATATGAGCAGAATTAAGAAGTTCGGCAGTCTGATGAAACTTGTAGGGTGAGTGAAATACCAACTACCAACAATCAGTACAGACAGGATACTCACTCCTTTCCCACAGATGAAAAGTGGGATCTCCCTTCAGTCTGCAAGGCAGCCAAGCCATTATTGCCCAAGCTGCCTGCCTGAACACACAGGGACTATTCTGACTGCTGCTCCAGGTCCAGCACGTCCTCGAGCACCAAAGTCATGGCACAACTGATGGGGGAGCAGAGGAGCTCACGCCTTTGGAAGTGGCTGCTATCCCTCTGAGCTCCGCTGACTGTAAAGCTTGTGCACAAGTCCTTGACTGCTACCTAGTGGGAAGTGTGTGCCTGCACGCACAGACCTATCTAGTCCCATACTTACACACCTCCCACCCTCGTGCATAAAAGTACATGTTCCTGCGTAGAGGGAAAAGGTGTGGGCTTAGTGCTCTGTTTTATTTTAGGCATTTATAATCAGTGCTGCAAGGGTGGCTTGCCTCTTGTCACATTTTCTCAAATTAAATCCTACTCAAGACTGTTGTCTGCAACTGCTAGCATTGTAGCAAATCCAGTGAGGTTACACAGAGCCAGCAGTTGAAGCAGCATGTAAAGTTTGACAATAGGTATTCCTTCACACTGTTTCACTAATATATGTGCATAATTACAGACTGAGAAAACTCCTAGGTTGAATGCTAAGGGCAGCTCTTACAGCTTTTTCCCCATGTTCTGTCTTCTCGATCCCAAGACTGTGGTCTTTCATGTCATGCCAGTATTCTAAGCTGTTTGGTTTTACCTTTTTGCTGACTAACAGTGTTTCCAGACATGATATCATTATGATAAACACAGGCATTACCATTAGAATTCTTCACATTTGAATTAACGCTTATGTGATGAATATCAAAAGAGGGTAAAATGGAGACAGTTGGGTCTCTCTCATGTGATATCTGAATTCTAGCGATGAGCTTTTTAAAGCTATGGACCAGGTTAAAAAACATGGGTATTTCATTCTAGAATGCTCATGTTCATACTCAAGCTTAGTGTTACCTTAGTAAAACTAGGTTAAGGACATTTCTTTGAAGCAGCTGCCAGCCATATTTTTGTATGGAGATGAACCTAAAGTGGCTTTACTCAAGGGGGCTCAGATATTGATGGCGTCAGAGCTGGAGCAGCTCCAGCTCCTTCCTGCAGAGGAGCAGGCTGTGAGTAAGACTGTGGCGCTCCCTGTAGGTCCCTGCCAGTAACCCAAAGCATTCTGGATGCAGCTGCAGACCCTTCAGCAGTGCCCTTGGCTCTCCCCTTCGGGCCTTGGGTGTACAGGGTGGAGAGCTCAGTGCCCGTGCCCACACCTCTGCCCTCGCTGGGGAATCATCACTGCCTGAGGGAAACCTCTGGGACTGACACTGGCCTTGGAGGGTCATCTCAGCAGTGGGTAGGGCCCAGAGCTTTTGTGTGAGCTCTACATCTTTTTGTCCCTTATTTTGCCAGCCTTGAGGTATGTTCAAAGCGCCTTTAACTGCATGACATTGGTGGGTGGGTGGGTTGGTTCCTATGGCCATGGTGATTTACCTGCAGAAGGTGGTCACTGTGAGACACACGGCTGATCTCCACCTTGCTGGCCAGCCTCACCCCTGCCATGGCCAGGCTTCTGTCAGGGAACCCATGAAAAATGATGGTCTCGTAGCTATACAGGTAGGTCTTGCCCATATGAAAAACAGGCTCTGTTAGGAAAAAAATATAACAGAAACACCTCCTTGGCTATGACTATTGTGATGTTACTTGAACCAGCCCAGCAAAGAAAGATGAAGCTGCCACTGTCAAAAAACAGGTGCAAGCAGTGGGCAAGGCAAGGCTGTAAGGGAAGGCAGCAAGGGAAGGCAGCAAGGGAGCTGCTGACTGGCAGGGGAGCTACTTACCAAGGTCCTGTTTCTGGCCCTCTGTGAGGAAGAAAAGAGAAGTGTTCATTAAAAAAAAAAA